>LUGF01000252.1:105033-122148 GCA_001625245.1 Calycopis cecrops
TGTGCCGACGCAGTAGGCATATACACTGAAATAACTAACGCGGAGCGGTTGTCTATCATAATTTTAATAGCCACGACACGGACACTTTTACACGGCACTACTGACACACTCGGGAAGGTAGACTTCCGCCACAGCAGGGCCACTCCACCGTGAGGCCTGCCGATACAAATACCAGCAGACATGTCGACCGCAGAGTTTCCACAGTATTCGAAATCCTTGTCTATACTGCCCAGGTAATGCGTATCATGTGGCAAAAGCCACGTCTCCTGCAACGCTATTATGTCAGCGCTTTTACAAAGTCTTCTCACACATTCAACGGAGCGAAAGATATTTTTGCAATTAAAACTAATAATCTTCATGATTTTTATTTATATTTATCCCGTTCCAGAGAACTCTCTCTGGTCTTTTTATTCAGACGAAAGTTGAAAAACCGGCGATATGCCACACCTTCCGGCCAAAAATCGTCAATTAAAAATATATCTAGTTTATGTTTTGGCACATATATTTTATATGCACCGTAATCTTTATTCGTCTTCATTTTCATCTTCTCCGCTTTCACATCTATACCTGATTTGTTTTTAACGTAGCTGATAATATCACACTCGGTGGCCTCCAGTGACACATTGTAAATATACAAGGGGATTTTAATATCTGCGGCCTTGAAGCTTAGGTTCGGATCAGTCACAGCTTTACCCTTTTTACCCACGAAACGTTGTCTAGATTTCTTCCTCTGCACCAGAACCCAGTTCTCATCACGATCTCCCTTCCATTCACCTTTCGCGACTTCCGAGTAAGGCTTTTTAATCATTTCGCTGGCGAGATCATCATGTCCCCTAGTTGCATCGACCGTCCGTATCTCTACTAGCGATGCTGAAGACGTTCGGTCGCGCACCTCCTGCTCACTCACAGCCGCAGTAACGTCAGCGGGTAGATCGGGGCGTTGTGCGTTCGTTTGCGACTTATTTATAGAGGTACCCGCATTAATGTTTGATACCGGGGAGTTTACATTACGAATGTTCTTTGAACAAGTGTTTTGAACATCCATCGGAGGCAGGCCTATAGGACCACTGTCGAGTTCAAAACTGTCAATTAAGCAAGCACCTCGTTTTATATTTATTCTGTTGGAGGGCTTGCTCAATGCTGGTTCCTTCACAAGGTTGCCGACTTCTAACTTTAACTGCTCCAATTGATCCACGGTGGCATACTGCGTGGATATGTTGTCAATTTCCGAGCGCATCTTCATCAGGTCTTTAAGAAGTCTCGTAACGTCTACGTGGTCAAATAATACTGGGGGTAGTTTATGTAGGTCCCGAGCGACGAATATTGGGATTTCTTCTGGGTCCGTCTCTTTGAGGAGACAAATAATATCGTCGACGTCCCTTACAGTCTTCCCCTGTCTCTTTCTTATTGTTTTGCGACTCGATGTTGATATTGAATCGAACAACATATTTTTAGCCGCAACTATATCCGCCTCAGAGAAAGCGCTCACACAGATGCGATTAATGCTCTCCTCGTCCATTACATCTATTTTATTACAAATAAATGCCAGCACTTCATTTATTACAATATTGCATGTAGAACATTTCACCACTTTAGACATTGTACACATCGATTAACTCGCGACACGAGCGACACGTGCAGCGCGCGCGACGACTTGCTGACGTATAATATTTTAAAAGAAAATCTTAATTTGGACCTGTCAGTATTAAGACGTCGCATTGTGTACACTTTGCAAGTGCACATTACACAGAACTACTCTTCGCGTTACATGTAAAGGACATTGCCGACATCGATCAAAGGGCATGAACTTAAGGTTCAAAAGGGCAACACGCTTTTATATTTTGTTGCCGAGGTCTGCTAAGCGCGTGCGAGCGTAACTACTTAACGCCAAATCACCCAACTTCTGCCTGCAATTAAAAAAATATGAAGTGTTGCACATCATCATATTTTGATAACTATTACAATACAATAAAAAAAATCTCCATTCAAGAATTCAATAATCAAAACACGAACTCCGAAAAAAATTATAGTCTCGGAATGTTTTATTTTGTCAAAGAGAAAGAGGTTCTTATATGACGTGACATGAGGAACAAATAAGGTAAAAAATACCGAAAAGGCGTACCTAATTCGTATTTACGGGGATTCAATAAAGTAAATCCGAGAATAGAACGCAGAATGTAGGATCGTCGTAGTGTATATCGTGGAATTCGGTAAATATGTTAAACCACTGAATCTTGCGAATTTATGTAAAACATCAGATGGCATAAATATCATATTTTTTTTACACATGACGTGACATTGACACGTGTCATCTGGATGCTTTTGTTCGTATTAAATATTAAGTCACGCCATGAGGCGTAGCGTATGGATGACGAGTAATGCCTTGGAATAAAAATAATGTATTGTATAGCATAAGTAGGTATAGCAATGACTTCGACTAATTATACATAGTGAATAGCGAAGAACAGCAATACCTACACGATTCACTAGCTGCGGTGATAGGTACCTTCGACCTTGGGAAAAATGCCTTTGCCCCACTCTAAACTAATTTCCGATGAGCGTTATTACCAAGGAGTATAATAATATAATATGGGGATTATCACGCTCATTGCGCTGAGATCAGCAGCGAGTTTTATGGTTTAGGCCTCAATACTGACAGTTCTTTATAAAACTTTAGAAAGAAAAGAAAGCTTTAGAGAAGTTAGAGCTAGCTATACGAGACACTGGTGCAGATATAATTATGTTATTAGTATAAATACTAAATACACTGGCATAAAATATTCTTATAAGTTTATTTCGAATGAAACAACAAACAAGCTTGTTAAAACTAAAAACAATATTGTATGACGACATTTTATATAATAACTTAGGGCGCTTGTCCACCGCCGCCGTCACCGTCACGTCACCGAGAACGAGATGACGGCGCCGAAGTAGCAGTACATACATTTACATTACATTACTTAGCCGCGTGTCCACCGCATACCGTCACCCGAGCGCCGTCATCCCGGCCCGCCGAAATTGCGAGTAGATCGGCGTGACCGCTAGATCGTCGCCCGAGATTTTGACGGGCCGATGTGCCGGCAAAACAAAACATATATGAACTTGTCCACACACTGCCGTCGCCGTCGCCGTCGCACCGTACACGAGCTCAGTTATTATTTTGTTTGTAATCAATTATCATTAATTAGTATAACATTGTAATAAAAATGGCGAAAATTTTTAAATACGATATTTATTCATTATTAGAAAGTATAGAAAGTAAAGAATGTTTGTGGGATAAAACCAAGGAAGTGTCCAAAGATAAAGTTTTGCGTAGAAATGCATGGCGCGATTTTTAACCATTAATCTAGCCATCACTTTATTTCTTCGTAAACGTGACTACCACGCATGACAGCTGGAATAAACTAAACCAGCGAAATCGGTCGCGGTCTCGCGGTGGACAAACGATCGCCGTTACGTCATATTGAATTCGGCCCGAAATAATCTCGTTCTCGGTGACGGTCCGGTGACGGCGGCGGTGGACAAGCGCCCTTAGCCTCCTAAAATTGCCAAACGGAACGGGAACACACAATACGAGTACTACAAACTTCAGCTATTAAGGTGTTATTAAAACTACTGACTTCTTTGGCAAAATGCCTTCACCAAAATAGACGCTCTAAACATATTTCCGAACATTTTAGCTGCATAATTAAATTACTTCTCATAACTCTGCAACACTTGTATTTGCGACCATACTTTGTATAAATTATAAAGAGCCTTCTTACACAGTTTGCCTTGAAAATTATATTTCAAAATTTTTGATTTTTTTATTGTCTTGTACAAATACAATAAAAAATTTTTTTTTTTTAATATTTTACCTAAAAGGTCGATGACAAACCGAAATCTACTAAAATACTCGCTACGATTTAATATTCTGAAACAAATATTCTAATATGACCAGATGATTTCCTTTTTGTTTTATGACGTCGTAACTTTTCTAATAAAAGTTATGACCAGAATTACAATTTGATGTTCATTGTATATTTACTTTATTAGGAAAACATTATCAAGATTTAAATTATACATTTTTGAACTCAAGAGTTTTATTTATTGGATAACAAAAGCATAAGTTCTTACAGTAACAGATCAAATTTCAACGTGAAATTGTTCGAGATGATTAATAAATTGGCAAACATTCTGAATCTCTCAGTTATTTATGATTGACTAAGCATACACCTGAAACGTCCTACATATCCATAAATATATATTAATAAGAGTTTTTAACGTGCACGATTCCAATGTTTTAATTTAAAAGGCTGTTAGATATTAATTGCTGACCATCATTTACTGCTTATAACTCTAACAAGTATTAAATGAGATTTCGAAATCCCTTCATTGAGAGTTTGTATGTTGCAAGTTTATAAAATAAAATTTATTTATTTTCTTAGTGGTATATTATAGTAATAAAGTACTCATCATTTGTCGCGCTCTATGTGTGTCAGACGCATCGAGATGCGTCTGACACACGGAACCGTACCTATCTGCATGATATAAAATTGTATCTTGAGAATTGAAAAAAAAGAGGAGAATATGCTATAGTCGAATAGAACTAGGCAATTCGGCGCTTTCCGACGCTCTTACAATATGTGACATGAACCTTAATTTCTGATCATATTGGTCCTTCACATTCTACTCAACCCGGTTTGATTAATTTGCTTCCAAGCCAAGTATGGGCGACACAAAACATGTCTACACTTGACACGAGATCCACATTCACTAGATGGTTTATTCATGCCGCAGACCCTTGGGACACTGAGCGTTTGAAAGGTAGCTGTTGCCATTCACAGAAATAGATCTTAGTTTTTCATTCTATAGGTTTTAAAGACTTGAACCGTTATAAAAGATGTTATTCCAAACGTATGGGAACAGGGGGATATTTAAAACAGTTTTCTTTTGTTTATGCATAAATACAGGGTTACTATTGAAAACTTATTTCCTGCCCGTAAATAACACCGGTGAAAACTTATAGAGCTAAAGCAATAAGTAAGAAGGACAATCCGTATCATAAATGACCTCTTCATTCATATGAAGTTACAGTATTGTTACAGTATGTCCGGTGTCAACCTAGCGATAATTTGAGGTTACAAAATATACCTAATTTCATCGACAAAAACATACATTTGTGGGGGTCTACCCCCCCCCCCTCCTGTCAGAATGGCCGCCATTTTATTTTTTTTCGATTTTTGTCGATACCTCTGCCAAAAAAGGCCGATAACTATGGACAGAAATGTCCTAAAGATGTAAAAAAAAATTGTTTAAAAAGTAAAAGTAACATCTTTCAAACAAAAATAAACATCAGGAAATATTTAGCTTTAAAGTATCTTAAAAAAATTCCAATGCTAATTTAAGTCGAAAATTGGCTGTTTTTTCCATTTTTCTAACATATTTCAAAAACTAGCACATTGATATCGCCATTGCCTCCGGACTACCTGTATTGAAGGGTGGGTGAATATTACCTCTAAAGTTTAAGTTCTGTTCACACGTATGGTTGTCTAACGCTTCATCATGCAATTGCATATTGGTCATCACTGGTTCCGCGTAAATTCGTTCGTACTGTGCGATCGTATCCTTTAGATCCGTTCGGGATCGGTATATGTTGTGTTCTAAACGGGCGCGGTGTTTGGGTTCTATGCTCCGTAAGAATTGTGTGATAAAAGATACATCGTTTGTAATCCCTGCCTTGTTGGCAATTTCTGACAGAATATAATAATACGTCATCAGGTTTTCGTTTGCCTGTCGTGCATTGAAGAAATTATAATGGAAATCAATGTTGGCTTGGAACTCCTGTTTTAATTTCTCTATCGCTTCAGCGTATTAGTCGCATTGTCCCTTAATTCCGCGAAAGAAAGCCGCCGCCGTATCTTTGAGGTATAATGAGATGGCGATCAGTTTCTTATCTTCTGACCAGCTTTTTAGGACCGCTAGTTGTTCGAACGTATCAATGAATTCGAATATGTTTTCTCCGAATTTTCCGAAAAATGGCTCCATTGTGAATTGATATTTATAATAAATAAATTGACTCAGCTCTTAGTCCTTATGGCTTGGTTAAGCACTCTAATGTATTATTTTTTCTCCAAGCTTCTCTTTTTTCTTCGTCTGTGCGCTTTACATAAGCGCTAATTTCGCTTCTTCTCGGGTTAGGCGCTCCACCACTTGTATATTTCTCAGGATTCGGCGCTCTCCGCCACTTGTAACGTCTGCACTAGTAGATTCGTTACGGGGGCGTACTTTAGTGCAGCGTCACTTATATTCCCATATGTTTACAATATATTATTATTTAATATATTCTAGCTATTAGACTTTCATGCTGACTTTATATATACAGGGTTAAATGTAATTAACGCAAGACTTCTTGCAGGCGGCATGTCTACATCAATACCAACAACATTTGTTCTACAACTTCTTACGAATCTAGATAAATAGCACAAAAAAAATAAAAACAAAAAATGTTTGCATCCTCTGTTATTTATTACTCTGTATCTTGTAAGAGGAGCCCCTATCTTGCCGCGCGCATTTTCCGCGCTATTTTCTTAGCCGCACATAGACTAAATGATAGTTCAGAGGCAATATATTAATTTTGTATGAGAATATTAAAATTTTAAAACCTATTAATTTTCAAAAGTCGTAGAACAAATGTTGTTGGTATTGATGTAGACATGCTGCCTGCAAGAAGTCTTGCGTTAATTACATTTAACCCTGTATATTTGTTCTACGCGCGTGAGGGCGCGTCGCAGAATGAAAAAATCTTACGTCTGTCAACAAAAGACAAATTTTCAAAGCATTCCAATATTAAAAATGGATATACTTTTTCTTAAAGTATATCCATTTAAAGGTTTTTTTTCATACTGTTCGAGAAGACTCTGCTTCTCTGTTAACCATCACAGTACCAATTAGGGTTAGAGGTGTTTCGTGTTATGTTCTAAAGTTTTCGCTTGGTGAATAGATTATTCATGGATGTAATAATGACCAACGAGCTTTATTCCAACTAAAACTTGATCTTATGATATCTATTTAAATATTCGATATTATAATTATTAGTTTAGAATTGAATAGAATATAATAGAATAGAAGGACTTTATTTCAGAAGCAAGATAACATTACACAAAACACATATCATACAAATATACATAGATAATCACAATACACAGTATAAGCAACTCAGACAGTACTTATTAGGTTTTATTACATGTTATTAGATATTAATGACACAGGTGATACTTAGACCACATGAGTACGTCTCTTTACTCTGTGCTTAGACTAAGTACTGTACCGCCATCTAAATATTATTTTTAATTACTTTGTAGGCATAAAACGCCTTAAAAGTTAAAACAAACACAGAGTAAAATAATTAAAATACAATTATTAGAAAATTGGACGTGAATGGTAATGCAACCTTGCCATGAAAAGGAGCGCCACTCGGCATAATGTTGATAATACCTTAGGTTGATATCCTCAGCACCGATATTTTGTGATATCCTTAGCGAGGTTTGACAAGGAGGGGATAAACAGAGACGTGACAAATAATAAATAATAAGATTTTAAATTTCATGCACATTCAACATACAGTTGTATATATTATTACATAGTGGACAGGTAAGTGTAAAACACAATATTTACATTATAGCATTATTAGTGTTGAGTGAAGAAACTAATTATAATGATTGGATACGCTAAACTAACAAAAAAGAAACCGGCCAAGTGCGAGTCGGACTCGCACACTGAGGGTTCCGTACAAACGGGATGCACGGGCATGGAAATTAATAGAAGTTAAGAATATTCCAATTTTTTACAAATTACAATTAAAAATTGAAAATTACAATCTTTTTGCACCAAAAGAGCGCGACTGCGCTCTTTTGGTGCAAAAAAAAAAACAAATATACTAATATTATAAAGAGAAAAGATTTGTGTGTGTGCGTGTTTGTATGTAACGAATAGGCTTCGAAAGTAGGTACTGGACCAATTACAAAATTTCTTTCACCATTTGAATGTTGCATTATCACAGATTAACATATCATCATAGTTTTCTATATTATATCCAATACCTTTATTATAGAATCTAAACTCACATTACTCTTTATATATTTATTTTATTCTTACTACATGTAGTAACGTGTACACAATATAGAACATGAGTTTCCAGAAATTCAGCATTAACGATAAGATATCCAACTCCATTTTGAAAGTAACAAAGTTTCTTTAAAACGTTTCTTATGTTGTCTACCACTATGAGTGCATTAAGCACTTAGCATCGCGTGTCACAACTCATTAGTCGCTTCATAGAAATTTGACACAAGAGTTTATTTTTATTTTTTAGAACAATGTTCATTTGTTTTTGGTCATCATCGTTAACAAAAAAGCATCTCGCTATATCCGTTATGTGGTACAATCTATATAATGATGAAATAAACATTTACTAGATCTATCACAACAAAAACATTGAAACACAAATCGCAACGCGTGGTGTTTGGGAATAGATTTGATTGATGTTTTGCTACTTTACTGCAGTTATTAGTACACTGTTATTCCACTATCAGCACAGCGCGGATTTTTTTACAAATTTTTCACACGACTGACACCATTCATATATGTAGTTACATATTATATTCCGTTTATTTAATGACGGTGTAAAATTAAATAAAATTTCACATTCTCGCAAAGCGTGTACTCGGCGACAGCTCGCCTAGACAACCGACGCGTGTGAATATGAAATTGTCTGTATTTTTATAAAGGTGTTTCCGTGTTCCCTGCCTCATAAAATTAAATCTGGGATGCATTTTGATTCATTATTTTATAGAGGGTTAAATATTTTTTTGCCCGCTTCTTTATTTATGTTGCAGAATATGGATTATTACGTCCTGCGGTTTGAACTACGAAAATTTATAGTTTGTCGAAATATCGGAAGAGAAATTTACTGCATTTAAGTTAAATTAGGTTAAAGAATGTAACTTTAAAAACTTTTTTTTTCCGGTAACGACTTTCATAATACTATATAATAATAATACTAAACTTTCATATTCACAGGCGATAATTCTAGTAAATATTATTATTCTATGGTCTTAAACAATTGAAAATTTGGATTTTTTAACAAAATATTTAGCCCGAAAAACAGTCGCCATTATAAAAATGCATTTCTTTAAATAATAATTTATAAAAGTTACCATTGAACTAAAGACAAAATGTAAACATTGTACACGTACACTTAATATTAGAGTCAAAGAGATTTTTAAAGAGATTATAAGTACTTCGCTTAGATGTTAAGTGGTAATAAATACACAAATAAATAAATAACTACTGAATAAGAGAGAACATTTTACAACACACGTACGGCATCTGTAAACATCTAACTTACTAGCGCCTCAAAGTTTATCGATCAAAACTTTATCGATACGCGAAGACTGCGCAACAGATAATCTGGTTTATTAAGTTTGATAAACCTTATTAAAAATTATTGTTTTGTTTTTTTTTTATATATGACATGACCTACCTGAGACCAATCAGAACTTAGTCACTATCGACGCGCATTGTCAACCATATGTGCAAAACATGTTTTTTTTTTGTTATCGCAGGGGACATTTACGTATGATAACTCTAAGCCCGGATGGTCGCTAGGCCTATGTCGACCTCGACACTTGGAAGTGCAATGCCAACTAAATACCTCCGGGTGCCTTCAGCCGCTATAATTGTAGGATCCCGGATCTACAAGCAACGCTATCCCGCCTGCGACGCGACAAGCTGGCTACGGCGAAAAGGCCAAAAATTTCCTCCTTGGGAACTATCCGGCTGCCTCTAAGCAGTCCCAACTACGACGTACAAAGGGGTCAGGTTCCCTTTCTTACCCCTGGCCCAAAGAACTTCAAAAAAGCTCGCCACCAATGTGACCCGTCCTGTGACTTGCCCTAATACACGCCGCCATCTGCTATTTCAGAGGGACGGGTGGAGGACCTCACAGCTGGACTGCTCTTAGTCAAGCCTCTCCAACAAGCCAGTTCGGTATGGAAAGCCCTTTCCAGCCTTGGGGAGAACACAGAGGTACGCGAGCCCCCCTATCATGGCAAGGTGTCAGCATCTTCGGGGAGGATAGTACGTTACACTTTTTCACAGTGTGTGTTGTCATAAAATTGTAAGCTTAAAAAATAGTCTATTACTCTCTTTACCGGAGTTATTTTACAAATAGAAAATAGCTTATCATAAATTAAATGTGTATAACAGTTTAACGGGTATTCATTAAGCTTAAAGTTTTATCAATATATTGATGCAGTTAATGCCTATGATATATTAATATTATCATAATCGCCACCATCCAATGAGCATTTATATTGATACTATTCACAACTAAAAGCAAAAGGGTAATCTCTCTCGCTCTCTTTTTATATATCCAATTATCAAAGATGTAGCAGAAATCATTGCAACGCTTCATGATGCTTGAACTTTCAGAAACATTTTACTACATTTTACCTCGTTTTCGTTTTCCTACGCTCGTTCGAACTATTTATCTATCGTTTAACGTCGCATTTTACTCGTACGTTCGTTCGACTATCCCCGAGTTTTCTATATCCTGATCCTGATCTAAAATCATAAGACGGCACCATCCATGTAGTCGAGGTTACAGCTAGTACACGTGAACGTTGTTTTGGACAGTTTGGGCAATGATGAAAAAGGAAAAGGAAAAAGGAAAAAAGGAAAATGATAAAAAAGAACAAAGAAATAATAAATATATAGAGATCTAATATCATAGCTCAAAAATCTGAAAGGAAATAGCAGCATTATTAACTTTTATATTATAATATGATCATTTTTTCACTGTATAAAATATTATGGTAATTAATATTAAATGTTTTATTAGATCAAGAAATGAAAACTGAAAATATATTATTTTCTTTTTGATCAAATCAGAGCGAAATCAACTATTGATTGTGGGCGTTAAAAATAATAATAACTTTATAAATAGTATTTTTAAGTTTTAATTAAGCGAGTATGACATTTTTTAAATAGTTAGATTTCTGCATTTTAAAACTATTCTAATTCGAAAATTCTTTGATGGATACGAAAATGTATAAGGTTAGTTAATTAAAAGTAAAAAAAGTTAATTAAAAGTACCTAAACATGAAAAATAAGAGCATATAAATTTTACTTATATCCTTATTTGAGCCTTCTTAATTTGAAGCCATTATTTTATTGGTGAATAATTGAATCATGTGTGTTAAATATTTGAAAATAATTATTTTAACCTACTCACTAAAAGTATGACTTATAAGACTGAGATGCAGTACACAAAACAACATTAAATCATTGCAATACGTAAAGAGTAACCTTAATAAAAATGTATTAACTACATAAAAAGATAAGTATCTACCTATAGAATCATAAAAACATAATATAAATACAACTAACATGAACTTTATGAAAGTCTACTGATGTTGTGGGTTGGATTATAAATGATGCTCTTTGATGTTATTAGCCCATCGTGCGCAACGTTCACAAATTATGTTTTGTGCTTACAAACACATATAATATTTAATATACATTACACATGTAAATTATTTAGTATTTTCTGCACAGATGTAATAAAATATGGAATAATTATTACATCGGTTTGCATTGAGAGAAACCTACAAAAATATGCATTATAGCTTAGGCCGATATGAAAATATTGTTTTTACGCTGGTTCATTTAATAAAAGATCCAATAAAAATATTTTTGTATTATTTAATCTCAAATAATTTAAATTCTCATGATGTATTGCTATAGCACTATCTAATAAAAGTAACACTTACCTACCTAATTATGTTCAAGCAATAAATTAAATATATTCACAATTATAAATATAATAAGTTTGAGAAATTTCGTCTGTTAATATAATTAATAAAGATCATAAGTATAATTCTTGTAACGTAAATGTTTCTAACTAGTTTTTATTTTTTTTAGTAATAGGTAGTGTCAGCTGCATTGGACCGGCACGATCAGGGAAAGCAATTCTCTCCTATCTCACCGTTTTGCTACTGAGTGCCATCGCTATGACAAGTTTGCCACTTTATTATTTATGTGTTGTGTTGTTTATACTCCTCCAAAGTCAGAAAACGGACTCACTCCGAAGTTAAAATTACACCAGTGCTTTAGATTTTTTAACTTCGACTTTAAGTTAGTAATACAACGCATATTTAAGATAGAATCATTGATTACTCTCATTTTCTATAATAATCATCTTGCAATGTCTAATTGACCTAAAATAGTACTGTGCCTAATTAACAAATAGCTCTCGTCTACAAGTACCAACGGAATTCATCACAGCTCATTAGCAGTGCTAATGAGGAAAAGCGTTCCGGCAGATACAGGTGCCTCAGGTAGATAAGCTGGCGCGAAAATTACATATTCAGATATTATAATTTATGCTTCTATTGTTTGCGACAAGCTAGTGTTGAGCTTAGAAGAAATTGGACATTGCTATAATTTTACTGTATACAAAGACATGCTGCTAGATTGACATCTAGCTATATACATACATCACTGACATAGAGCTTAGAAGAAATTGGACATTGCTATAATTTTACTGTATACAAAGACATGCTGCTACTGTATACAAATTATAGCAATGTCAAATTTCTTCTAAGCTCGAGCTCTAGATTGATATCTAGCAGCATGTCTTTGTATACAGTAAAATTATAGCAATGTCCAATTTCTTCTAAGCTCAACACTAGCTTGTCAAAGACAGTCCTTGGTAATCTCAAAATACTCTGAGGAGTATTTTGAGATCACCAAGGACTGTCTTTGGTATTTGAATATTATATGCTTAAAAATACCTACTAGTCAAATTTGGATGAATATCATTGACAGTAATACAAAAATATTATATAAATTTTACAAGTCATAAAATAGTTTTTCGGAAGTACAATGTTTTATAAAAATAATAACTGCTGACGTTGCTAGCTACATTAAGCGTAGCCATTTTTTTGGTGACGCCGGAAAATACATTTTATAATAAATATAAAAAATATAATAATATGTATGATACCTAGAAGCCCGAGTGGACGCCTATGTCGGACTCGACACTTGAAGGGGCAATACTGACTAAACCCCTGCGAGTGTATTCAGCCGCTATAATTAGAGGGTACCAAATCAACAGGCAACAGGATCCCTCCAGCGACAGGCTGGTCAAAGTGAAAAGGCCAGACTTCTCCTTGGGGACTGTCCTGCTGCCTCTGAACAGTCCCTACTACAACATAGTGACCGTGTAATGTCAGATTCCCACTATGAACCCAGATCGCAACGGAGCACGCCACCAATTTGTCGGATCCCGCCAATCATCCCAATCCAAGCTGCCGTCTGCTGATTCGGGGGTCGGGTGGAGGACACACCAGCAGATCTTATCTTAGTCTGGATTCTCCCCCTAAGCCTGTCTGGTTTGGGTAGCCCATTCCGGCATAGCCTTGAGGATGACAGAGGTATGCAAGCCCCCCTATCATGGCAAGCTGGCAGCATCTTAGTGGCGGGTACCTACATAAACGACCTGGACATTTGTAATAAATGAACCTTTCGTAAATAAAAGCAAAATTTTAACTCTTAAGTTGGCTGCTACTAGAGGACTCGTGCAACTAAGTCAAACCTTAAAACTAATTCATGAAACCTCACCAATTCGAAACCTACATTAAACAAAATAAGACACCATCTATTAACAACTTCGTTTTTTTTTCCTATAACTAACGACATACAACGTAAATCTTTATATATAATATACTTCTTGTGTGAGTGTATCACTGAATCCTTCTAAACGAATGGACCGATTTTGACAACTTTTTTGTGTGTGTTAAAAAAGATTTGAGAATGATTTAGATTGTCAAATCAGCCCGCAAGGACGATGACAACACAACGTCTATCTGGCGGCTAGTTATATTATAAATGAGTGTGGCTGAGAATCAATAAATGAGTGCTATAGTTGGAAGCAAATAATTATATCGACATGAAACGATAGCAAAACTTAACAACAACAATAAATCACCTACGTAAATACCCCCAGTAATATCGCATGACAACAGCCCAGCGCGCAACTCACCATACAACTTCTAGTAATCAAACGCTAGTCTAGTATAAAATACATTTTACATAGGAAATAAGCACAGACGGGACTAATATGTGTACTTCTTTAGGAAATTACCGTCTTCGCTGCAGGCGTTAAGCGTGATAGTCTGATAAGGCTGTCTGATATATAATATAACGAGCAAATGAGCCAGCTCCATATTTTTTTATTAAGTAGGCTGTTTTACTTTGTTATGAATCCTATAATGAAGTTGTAATAATCGAAAAAACTCGATGTTGTCGAGTTTTTTCTCTGGTATTTGTGATTAGAAGAATAAGTGTAGGTGTTTGAGTGTTGTTATTTAATGTGTTCAGGCTCTACCATTGGGCTTACATAGGATATATTAGGTTTTTCACGTAAAAAAAATTACTTATTTGTAGTTTTTGGAAAGTTATATCTCAGTCCGTAATAATAAGGATTAAGTTGACATCAGTCAAGACAGCATAAACTTAGACAATTAATCTTAATAGTCTTTAAAATTGAAGGAGGTAATGATCGTCCTGTCAGTGGGGAGATACTATGTCTTCATAAATCATAATCTTGCAAAATCATGTTTGTCCAGACCATTTTAGATCATAAAATAAACATATTTAAAAGGTTTTGTTGTAAAACAACCTATGAAAATGTAGGTAAGATTTTGATCCTGCTACGCTTATATTTGCGTACACATAATATGTTTTTTGTCTTGTCGGTTATTTCTATTTTAATAGGTATGTCTAAATATGTAATTTATCATAAATTTTTGCAAACGCCCAAAATGCATATTAATAACCCCTGCAAAGGTCAATTTGGATATTTGCCACACTCTAGCGCTACAAGCTGTTTAGTAACTTTACTAATTATTCTTACCTTTCCCCTATTGCTACTTACGTGATGATTTGGTCTACTCTGACTGTTTAGTGAGATGTGACTTCTTAAGTCCAAATCTCATTGTCTCGCAAAATAGAGCACTTCGCTTACTTTGCGCCTAATTTTCATAGTTTTTTTATAGATCATAATTCAATACTTAATAAAACTTAATTAACTTAATAAAACAATAAAACTTAAATGATTGACATTAAAATACTTTTTTTAAATCTTCGTATAGAAAGATATAATAAATGTAATAAAATTTACACGTGTCTATAATTATAGACACGTGTAAATTTAGTCACCCCCTACAAACGAATGTTTATTTTGGTGACTTCCGACGCACATTAACACCAACTCAACAAGCGGTTGCGATGAATTGGGCCGGCGCGAGTTTTAAAATATTGTTACAGAAATACATATATTATGTATCATATGTTATATAATATACATCTATGACCTAGACAGGATTCGAATCCGTGTGCACAGGCATATAGCTATGGCTACCGGAATTACTAACCGTTCTAACGCACGAAACGATGTCACTACACGGCTGTATTATGAGAGCGAGAGGTACTCCCCCGGTACTTCCAGCCAGATTTGGCTGCAATGCAGCAATGGCACTAACTCTTACAAAAAGATTTAGTTTCACGAACAAAACTTTTTGTATGAACCCTTTGATTTTTTTGTACGACTACAACGAAAAATATTAATGAGTTGTGTCCTGTCCATTCTTTCTAAGGTCTATGAATAGCGATCATCAAAATAATCTTAGATATTATTCTTTATCCAAGCATCAAATACATTGTGTCAATAAATGACGTAAATTTTGCGCCATCTATGAAAAAAATTGGCGCATTTGATCTGCAAATACGCTTAGCTCCACATCATATTAGTATGCGGATTTGCCGTATGTCCGAAGAGTGGCGCTCAATTATTGAATATTTTTATATTTAGTGGGCGTGGCTTAAACTTCATTTTCGCAAGGTCATTGAAGATACTCAGCGCCTTAAAACCATCTTATATTTATGTATTTTATACATACGTAAATAAAAAGAAACTTTAATGACAAGAGTCAATTGAATTACTTAAATGTACTATTTTGATCAGCACGATTATAAATTAACCTAACGATCATATTCAAATGAACAATAGAGGCCGTGTTTGTTTAATAAATGTCAGTCAGTTTAAATTACAACTAACAGATGGCGCGCGATCGCTTCGCTAGGTTTAGCAATAATTTCAACCGCAAAATCCGGGCAGATTTTTAGTCTTTTCACAGTAACATGTAGGTACTACTTCAGTTCACCGTTTGATGTGACCGCGCGACGTCATAGATTTTGAAAATGCGCATTACAGTACCGCTTTACGTGCTATATATTTAATAAGGGTTTTGTAAGAGGTAGCTCCGCGCTGCATACATACATGCAGCCGAATGGGGTTTGCATGACCGGAAAGTTACCTCGCACACTATACCTATGCGGATGTCTATGTGCGTCGGTAGTTATGAAAATGCCCTGACTGCTGCTGCTGCTTAAAAAATCCTTTATTATTATTACACGAGCCTTATAAACGAGTGTTTTTGCATTTAAGAAAACTTGGCTAACTTTTTTCACCTTTTTAATATCCGCCGCCGTTGTGAAAAATTCCGGCAACGTCACCACAAGCACATGTCGCTGAAACAAACAAGATTTTGCCAGCAGCTGACTTTACCATACATTGTTTTTCTACACAAATGGAAAATCAGTGGGAAACGAATTTCAACCCTGTTTTCATAACGTACAGCAACTCATAGTTATATAGAGCTTATAATTTTCGTTTCTAATTCTAAAACGTTTCTAAACTTTGATATAAGTTAAATTTCGCAATTAAGTATGTAAAATACAAGTCGGACCATGAAAAATAAGTTTATAAGACAAAGAACTGGATGATATTGAAATAATAAGAGGAGTCACAAAGACCCCGCGCCTTGACTATAACATTACGAATGACAAATTTATCACAAAGACCCCGCGCCTTGACTATAACATTACGAATGACAAATTTATCACAAAGCCCCCGCGCCTTGACTATAACATTACGAATGACAAATTTATCGCAAAGACCTCGCGCCTTGACTATAACATTACGAATGACAAATTTATCACAAAGACCCC
>LUGF01000252.1:147834-161212 GCA_001625245.1 Calycopis cecrops
AATATGTTTTTTTAATTATTTTTGAATCCTTTTTCCTCTTTAATTATTGCCCAAAAAATAAAAAAATACATTTATGATTATTTTTTAAATGTCCATTTTCTCCTTAACCCCACGACCCACAGATATGGGAACTATACCATTGTAAACTAGATTTAATTGCCTATCCACTGGACCTAATTTTGTTTTTGTTCGCCGTAGGTAAGTGTCCCATACAAGGATGCCCAATGTCCTTTATAATATTATGTGTACGGTCTGGATTAAAGTAAAATAATTATTTTCAATTTGCAAACTCAAAATCGTGAATAAGAAATAAATGTTTCTTTTTCTATTGAAAATCTTATTTCAGAATGTTCTATTACGTCATGAAACGAGAAAGAGATTCTTACATGTCGTGACATGAGGAACAAATAAGGTAAGGAATACCTACAAGGCGTGCCAAATCCGGATTTGCGTGGATTCAGTAAAGTAAATCTGAATGGAACGTAGGGTATATTGTGGAATTCGGCAAAACTCAGAAAAACTTATGAACATATTTAAAACTGTCTTTACCCCACTGCGTCAGAAGGAAAGTAATGTTTTTAGAGCGTATTAAATTATTTACGTATGTTTAAATGTTGATATATGTATATTAGCCACTCCGGGTTTTTGGTAATTAAATTCAATATTAAGTTATTCATACTATTGTGGCCACTTTATTATAATTCAGGTCGGGAAGATTTTAGGGGTTATGTGAAAGTCAAGAGTCAACAAGCGGTTTCTCCTTCCTACTAAATCAGAGTCTTTCCTGATCATACTTCAGTGGAGGAGCCTCAGGAAAACGCTAACGGCGTTGCCCATCACATTTATACAAGGAAGGGCTAAATGAGCCTTATCCTTTAATTAACATCTGGACAACAGATTCTCAGCTCTTCATATGAAATCTAACTCGACACAATATGGTCGTATTTAGGGGTTGAAGGAATATAATAACACTAAATAACATAACAATTTTAATCAACAATAGACCATTGCAGTATTAAATAAAAGTTTGTACAAAAATATTGCAATACTCGTCGTATTAAACTAGTCCTTACCAGACAATAAAGCATTTATTAGTACAATGATATCCCCAACTTCCGACATAAATAACTTTATTAATGGGACGGAGTACGTAACGTTTACTGTAAGCCAACTGTAACAAGGATAGAACATTGTTCATGAATTTACAATGAACTTAGTGAGAACTAAGACCATTCTGGACGATTTTGTAGGCACGAGAACGGCCACTGATTCTCTTTAAAGCTTTTTGAAGTTGTCACATGTACCTTATAAATATTTAACAAGGACCAGTTTTTGTAAATTTGACTGCTAGTACATAAAATACAGTCGGGGCACAGCGGCAGCTGTCCTATCACGATTCGTGAGATGGACGAGTTTCCGGTGGTTCATGGAGAAAGAAGGAAGAAGGAGAGCAACGCAACTGTACAACATATGTGCGGATGTCCATGGACGTCGGTGGTCATCAAAAGACTCCGTATCCTTGTTTGCCCTGCTATTCTGTATACAAAAAAATAGTAATTAAAATGGATGGGAAACTAATGGATAAATCGTCTACCTAAAAGCGTACGACCTTTTTTTTGTTTTTTTTTGTTTATTTATTTAAAGTCGCTTAAACATCTTTTTTTTCTTTCTTGACACAAGAGACACATACATTAAAAACGTAAAAAACTGTTGACTAATGTCATCGCATAGCAACTCTATAGATTAATTAACACTTTCTCAATGCGTATTTTATTTCTTCTTTTTCATGGACGAAAGACAAATGTCCTGAAAATAAAATTAATAAAAAAAGAACGAATAATAAAATTCACTAAGTGTTGGTGAGATTTAATGAAAAAAGTTAGTTAATGTACATAAAAATGCACCATTTTATATTTCGAAGTTTGATAAATATTGTTTCAGTATTTCAAGAATAAAATATACGTGAGCAGTTCAAAATTATTATTACAATATATTTCATAATTTAATCGCAGTTTATTTACGTTGTAACACAATCTGAGTGGTAAAAGGCTTGTGGTGGTCAGTGTAGTCAGGCTTTCAAATGCTATCAGTCCAGGTTCGGTTAAAGTGACACGCTTAGTGTGAAGTGCTAGTAGAAGTTTAAATGTAAGGTCTGGGTTATTTTAGGCTTTCTTTTTTATTATCTTATTGTTTGTGTAATAATATTAGCTTGCATGGAAAATTTTAGGCTCCTAGCACATAAGGATGTGCCCTATAATTAAATTAAGAACGTATAATAGTTGAAACTCTGCAAGTTTAGTGTGCTATGTACACTGCATCATAACATCACTAATCAAGCGTTATCTAAACCTAAGATATGTTGGTTTTAAAAATTCGACGAAACCCTTCAAGAAAAGGTTGGCAGTACCCTAGTGCTTCGCGGCCCGTCTTGAGGCGCGGGGGGTGGCTCTTACGTACCCCTGGATATAAATAAACGATAAGATAAAAGATAATGGTATAGCATAACATTTTATGTGGACGCAAATACAGGCGCAGAGGAATTTTGAAATTATTACCTTTCATTTCATGAAGCTAGCCGCTTACCTACAACTAAAGCTTTCAAGTATCTAAATTTAAATATTTAGATTTAAATATTAGATTTGAGAACAATGGTTCTGCAAGGATGTGATTTAGGATAACATAGAATTTGCCAGGCTGATAAGACGGTCATTACGTGCATATTTTTTATGCTGTCTTGACTAATGTCAAATTAAACGTAAATAACAAAAAATACAAAGTCAAAAATACAAGTAAGTACAATAATATCTTAGAGTTGTACTACTAATAAATATCTGATGCAACGTCCTTGGCTGTACCTAAATACATTAAATACGACAATAATGTGTCATGACACTCAAACAGCTGCACTTACCCTTCTAATCACAAATACCAGTAGTCTTTTTTATTTGCATTTTTGATTATAACAATTTTTATCGAGGCATTCATAACAAAGTTAACAGCAAAAGGAAAGACAGCGGGGCAATTTATGAGGAGCGTACTACGTAATAAAAAATGATAGCAGTTTTCTCTGAGCTGGCTCATTTGCTCGTTATATTATCAGTCTGATAACGCTTAACGCCGACAGCGAGGGCGGTAATTTCTTAACGAAGTACACACTTGGCCTTGCTTATGATTACTTCCCATGTTATTTTTTAAATATTACTATATTATACTTATATATTTATACTATATTACTGTCTCTTCTGATTAAGAGACATCATGACATAGCTTACGGTGGAACGCAATCGATAAAATAAAGTCGGCTTTTTTTCAGAATTTGGACAATTTCTTGCGAGGAAAAAAATTCAACTCCGACGAAGCAGTCCAAACCGCTTTCAAAGAATTTGTTGATTCACGCCCACGAAATTTTTTTAGTAAAGGAATCAGTGAACTACCTATAAAATGACAAAAATGCATAGATCATAATGGTACATACTTTAATTGATTAAATATAAAATTTTAATTTTTTTTTTGGTTTTACTTTTTCCCTTATAAAACGCTAATTTCATAGGTAAGCACCTAATATAAGGAAGTATGTGGATGTCGATAACCATCAAAAGACGACTAAGTACGCGTTTTAGGTAAAGCCATCACTCGATGCAATTAGTATTCAGTGTACCGTTGCTGTAAGACATACCAGCCTCCAAGCATTCTATAAAAAAACTCTTCAAACAAATTAAAGCAGTTAAAACTAAACTAAAACAGCATTTCATAAAATAACTTAGCCTCCCAAAATTGCCAAAACCGCATAACACAACAAACTTCAACTTACTATTGAGGTGTTATTAAAACTACTGACTCCCTTGGCAAAATGCCTCCAGTAAAATAGACTCTCTAAACATAATTATGTCCGAACAAAATTTTGGCGGCGTATTTCAACTACTACACTACTATACTACAAAGTACTACACCACTCGAGTTGGCGCCCTTACTTTTGTATTGCCAATATCCTCGAAAATAAGGCGATGCTGCCATCTTACGTAGTGGAGGGCTTGCGTGCCTTTACGATCACCAAGGCTCGGCCCGACAGGGTCAGAGGTTACCAAAGTCTGAGGGCTTTCTAAGAGCGTTCACCCGATGTCCAATGTGTTTACAAGGGTTGTATAGAACCACTATTTGTAAAATTTGTTTATAAAGAAATCTCAAAGCACGTAATTTAATTTTATAACCTGATATTTTACATTTTAGAAAATGAGGAAACCCAATTTAATTTATTCCGTTTCCCGTTGTTTCCATTCTAAAATTGAGGTTCTTCGAGTTCGTAGAAATAGTTTATTTTGTCAAATAAAGATAAGTTTCACAGTGAAATACGAAATGCTAGCACGTCCGGATATTATTTCTCAGTAAATTTAATTACTAGAGTTTATTGTTGAATATTATACAATTTAATATTCAAAAAAAAAATATTTTAATTATTTTAGTTGACATTCCTCACCACTATTTCGTTTCAATGAAAAAAAGTGGCAACTGGCGAAGCTAAGATTACTATAATTAAAGCATAAATTAGTAGAAACGATACTGTGGTATAGATATACGTCTAATATTTTACTTATATTTTATATCTCACTCAAGTCGTGATGTGGTAAACAACTACTATAAAATTTAATACTTTTGACAATAAGAATAAAAGTACATAACACATCAAACAGGTAACGGCCCAAATAGCTATATTCTTCAATTAACGTCGGACGACAAATTCTCAGCTTCTCATATTCAATCTGACACGTGATCATCTCAAGTTGTTTTATGATATAAAAAAAAACATTAAACTTTTTAATCAACACAACAATATCAGATATTTTAATATCACCATCGCAGTATCTATGTATATAAAACTCAAACGTGACATAGCCATCTATCAATGCACAGCCCAAGCCACTGGATGGATCAAGCTGAAATTTGGCATCCAGATAGATGTTACGACGTAGGCATCCGCTAAGAAAGGATTTTTAGTAATTGAAAACCCTAAAAGGGTGAAATAGGGTGTTGAAGTTTATATGGATTTCGAGGTTGAAACCGCGGGGCACAGCAAGTTACGTAATAATTTGTTAAATTCTAAAATGTGGCGAAGCTCGACTTTTATACTAGTCCTTACCAGACAATAAAGCGTTTATTAGTACAATGATGTCCCCAACTTTCGACATGAATACAGTTATTAATAGGACGGAGTACGTAACGTTTACTGTGAGCCAGCTCTACAAGGCTGACTTAACAATGAACTTGGTTAGAACTGAGACCATTCTGGACGACTGTGTAGGCACGGATTCCCTTTGATAAGTTATATAAGTTGTCACTTGCACCTTATGAATATTTAACAAACCAGCGTTTGTAGGTTTTCAATTATCTATATTTTTTTTATGTTATAGGGGGGCAAACGAGCAGTCGCAGCCATTTTCATGACTATCGACGCTCATAGACATCCGCATAGTGGCTATACAGATGTGCTGTCCTCTTTTAACCTCCCACCTTCATGGGCTACCGGATACTTACACACCGCACGAAACACGACAGCATAGCTGTCACTTTACGCCGGTCTCGTGTAATCGAGAGGTACCTCCCCGGTCGTGCGCGTCCAATTCGGCTGCATGCAAGCATGCAGTGTGGCACTACCTATTAAAAAAATACAAAAAATCTTTATAACCTCTATGAGGTTTTCTATAGGCGTCGGTAGTCATCAAAAGATTTTGCTCGATTTCTCGTTTGCCCCCCCTATCCTATCTAACTTAATATCAAGCTAAAATGTAACAAAACTCTTTTGATTCTATGTTGTGCAGGAAGTTTAAGGTGCTTGACTCAGTACTTTATTTGGTCCTCTCCAATTTTTCAATTTACAAGCAAATTTTGTTCCGATCTGGGGTTTGTAACAAGAACCGGATAGTCAAACAAATAGCCCTGCTTTGTGTTGCGGAGTTTTTATTTTCTGTTTGTGTATTAACACGTCAATCATAGTTGACTAACGTCATTACATAGCAACACATTCATGTGACTTAGGTCAATTATCACATCTTTAAAGCTACCTTTACTATCCTACTAGTCCTATTAATATTATAAATGCGAAAGTTTGTATGTTCGTTTGTATTTTTAATTGTTTGTTTGTTTGTTACTCTTTCACGCAAAAGCTGCTAAACCGATTTTCATGAAATTTGGCACACACATAAAGGGTAACTTGGATTAACACATAGGATATTATATAAAAAATGTTCCTATAGGATGCCATGGGATGATTTTCTATTTTTCAGGGGATAGAAATTTACGCGGTTGAAGCCGCGGGGCGCAGCTAGTATTATATATTTTGATGAAAGATAAATGTTTGATTAACCTAAAAATAAAATTAAAAACTTTTCCAGCGGTGATAGCGAAAAATAAGACCCACTAAATGATGGTGCGATTTAATGAAAAAAGTTTTTTTAATCTCCACGAAAGTGAACCATTTTATATTTCGAAATTTGATAAATAACTCAAGAATAAAATAGACTTTAACAGTTCCTAATTAGGATAAAACTACATCAATTGATTTTATCGCGACACTTACTTTATGCTGGTATTGGTAAGTAAGAGGTAACTCCCAAGTCGTGTCTAATTCGGCTGCAATGCAGTATGTGGTACCTCTTATTTTGGTTTGTGATTCGGGGGTTAAGAGCATATACACTATGTATCCATTAGCGTATAGTTGTAGTATGACATATAGTCGGAGCATTAAGCGTGCCAGCCCAATTCGGCTGCATGTAAGCATGCAGTGTGGCACTACCTCATACTGCTCAAGAAGACCTGAGTTCTCGGTGTGCTGTATGTTCTAGCACACCTCGACTGAGGTTCAATATTGGGGCTGCTTTTTAGTTTAAGACTCCCATATAATCCCTGGTGCTATAAGGTAATTGGCAACGGAAAATTAAATTAAATTTTAACATAACAGGGTATCTACCCTAAGGTCTAAACGAACGTATTCACGGGAAACACAAACAAATGTTCCAATGTAGCCGAAAGATTTCCTCTTCCTTTATTTGTGCCGTCGCGCGTCGTTACTTTCCTAATAAAAGTTACGATCAGAATTACAATTGGATATTGTTTGTTTCTATATTTTGAAAATAAACAATTATCAATATTTAAATTATATCTATAATCTATATTTATTTAATAGTTTTGGATAGTAAATCCCACATGCTGTACTATAAGTAATTAAATTAACATAACGATTATATATATATATTATATTAAGAAAAATCTTGTCCCAAAAATTATGAGCCGATATTTGCATATAAAAAACTGTATCTAATTATCTCTTTTTAAAGAGGTAGAAAGAGATTAAGAGGTATTGAAATTATTGTAAAAGCTAGTCTTTTGCTGGTCACCAGCGACTCTCTTACCTGTATGAATTTATTGACATCAGCATAAGGCTAAATGTAAATACAGTCGCATTTTCAATTCTCTATGAGGTACCAAACAGAACTGAACTATTTCTGTGAATACCGAAACAACGAATCTGGATGGGTTCACCAGGTTAGACAAAACTTTAAACTAAAGTAATTCAGGCAGGAATAATTTCAAAACCTTTACTGTTATAGATTAAGTAATATATTTTACCTTTTCTTTCATGAGGCATCAGAAACTGTTACACAGCAGTAAATTCGACGTTTTTAGGATTGGAGTGAGAGAAAGGACCTTCCAGTTCACGCTAATTCGATTTAGCAGAAATTTAACAACGGCTCAATCAGTTGTAAGTGTACAACAAGACGTTGAATTGCTTTTAATAACGATTATTCTAATCGTATAAATTATAATACCACCCAGTACTTTTATTACCACAGCTTTAGAATGCACGTAGTGAAAACAATTCTAAATAAATGGTTATTACACTGTCCAGTAACAAATTGATTTATCATTTATATACTAAGTTACAGTGTACAATTTAAACAAGGATAAATCAATTTAAGGGAATAGTAGAATATGTCGGGCGAAACGTATTGTCCGTCCCAGATAGGCCAATGCGGGTTGTCTAATTTGAATTGGGCTTACGCTTTATAGTCGTACATAGACAACGAAGTCAAATCTAAGATAATAATATAATCTATGCAAATTAAGATTACACTATTATAATATTTGCTAAGAAATATTATGGGTATCTATGAGATTAAATGAACATGCAAATATATTTGACAAATTGTTCAGTTCTAACCCTGGATTTATTGCGCAGTGGAAGTGGTATACTCAGGGCACAAAACAGAATGAACTTTGACTGCGATTACGCAGAGCTAAATTAATCTTAAATAGGTGCAATTACCTTGCGTGTCTGGAGTTCGGCTTAACATATCACATTACTACATAAAACTTATGGCCATAAATTTCATATATGCAATGAGATATACTTAGCTTCCCGTAAAGCCCCAATCCGCCGACAGATGAATCTGCAGCAAGCTTCGTCAAGCGGGGGTGTCAAAGTCTTTTATATTCAACTTATACACAAACACAAATCAATCAAAAGTTCATTTAGTTTGTCAATTAATTTACACTCCCGATAATATCAAAAGGGGAACCAACACTTAACTTAAATTAGCAATCATAAACTCAAGTCTCAAATTATGTACGCGACCGGTCTCAGCGACAACAAACAAGGCGTAAAAACAATTAACAAGTCAGCGATCGGTCACTCAAGAGATGTAACAAATATGGCGTCTTAAAACTCACGCGTCGAACAACGCGCCCGGCAAACAGCGACCGAACCGCCTCTGGCGGCCCACACCGGTATTACAATAATTATGCTGAACACACCTAGATGGCATCACATGTGGTTCAGAACACAAATAAATATTTTTTGTCATTATTATATATTTGGTGTATTTGTAAAAATAAATCACAGTTTAATATAATGCCAAGTACGAAGTAGGATATTACAGAGAATAAGTAGGGTATTACAGGGTATAGAGTTTCTAGCCGTTTATTAAAAGAGGTCTAAGGTCAGCGGCCTGATAATGACCACGTTATTATTTAAGATATACATTTTTAGTTTCTTTTATGTAAAAGTGCAAAATTATTATTTTTTTTTATCTATCATATTCTACATAGGCAAAACTGTGGGCAGGAAGTAAGAAAGGTTAGCCGAAGATCGAGGCCAGTGGTGTGCTGTGGGAGAGGCCGCCGTCCAACAGTGGACTGCAATAGGCTAATGATGATGATGATGATGACGTTCTAAAGAAGTAAAATCATTTCAGTTGGATCGTAGATAAATAGATATTAAATACAAATATCAATAAAAATTCAAATCAGCAATAGATATAGATAGCTAAGGTATTTCGATATCTCAGAATGCTATAAATTCATTAGATTGAAACGTTACAATCAGTGTAAATAAATTTAAGCCAGCATCGAAATTTACTAGAAACGTCTCAAAATAATTAGAGATACAAAGACGCGGCGTCATGGTACACAGATTCAGTTGTTCCGCAAATAGCTGTCACACGGACTATCGTCAGGTCCCTGTGGTCCTCGAACACTGGAATCAAATTAGCTTGTTCACTTTGTTCGAAGTTAGAGTTTGACCAACAATTCGGCCTATCTGAAATTATTAACAAGACAGGGGAGTGCGAATTAGTGACAAACTTCGTCCCTCATAATATATGAACGTAGAAGACATAATAAATACTAGCAAAAAATATTATTTACTTATAACATTTTGTTAGAAGAGCTTTTTATATTTCGATTTAATATTAGAGAAAGGTGAATCCTAGTTCTAGTCCTAGTATCTTACTAATATTATAAATGCGAAAGTTTGTATGTTTGTTTGTTGTTTTTATATATGTATTCGTCAACAATGATACAGTACGAAGCCCTAAAACTCAGTATGATGATGTATATGGAACGGATGCCAACCCTAATTTTGGGTATTATACAAAGCCTATATCATGTACTATAAAAAAGTTTAGTTGTATATCTGTAAAAGTGTGAAGTGAAGTTTCTCACGTGACTTTGTAATCGAACAAAGCTTTCAACTTTATAAAATTAGGAAGGAACAATTACCAGCAGTGGCGGGAAACCTTTTGGCAAGTTCACACAAGGCAAAAACACAAAACGTATTAATCAGTACTCCACGAGTCTCTTGGTTATCCTATCTTCTAGGTACGCAAAATTAAATTGACAATACGGGTTACAAAAAACTATTTTTATGGTATAAGGGGGGCAAACGAGCAGTCGGAGACATTTTCATGACTACCGATGCCCATAGACATCCGCATAGAAGCTATACAGATGCGCTGCCCTCCTTTCTCCTCCTACCTCCATGGGTCAACGGCTACTTATACACCGCATGAAACGCGACAGAGCAGCTGACACTTTGCCGGTCTTGTGTAAGCGAGAGGTGCCTCCCCGGTCGTGCCGGCCCAATACGGCTGCATGCAAGCATGCAGTGTGGCACTATCCGTTACAAAAACAACAACAAGATTATAAATTATTTATTAAACACACCTATCGCAATCGTAAACAAACTCTTAACCCCCAGTAGCGTAAGACGACTGAAGCGTACGTGACTCGCCAGACTCTCTGTACTAGTATTGTTATTATATTTATACTCATTGCGCTACTACTGCTAGCAAAGAAACAAAGATATGTACATACTAACTTTCACATTTAAAAAAATTAGTAGGATTTATTAATTAATGATTTTGTTTATTATTTAAACTTACTTTACTCTCTCTCAGGGTCAGTTGAAAGTAACTATATCGTTTCATTCCCAGAACAAAGACAAATCGTGTACACGTATCAAGCTTGTCATCCGTATCCTGTACAGTGTACGTTAGTCCGATCAATAGGTACTTTGTCCTCTGATCGGGGTACTTATTTCGGATTCCATATTGTATAGGTACCTATCAATATACCGGAAGAAACCTTTATCCCTACCTGCTTTGTTTACAAAGTGTTTCTTTTAAAATAGTTTTTACATAAACATATCTGTGCTATTATAAAACATTTCTGTAGTTGTCCACCAATAAAGCTCATTTTAATCACTGTATATTTTCTAATATTATGATTTATGAGTGAATCTTTTCTTCTTTGGAATTTAAATTACGAAATATTTTTTCTCCTTTACTTCTTATTTTTTGTATAAGCTTAAGGTAAATTAATTAATTCTCTCATTAGCTACGCCATTGTTCCACGTAGTGTACAAAGTAAACTCATTATCATACCAGCGCATGT
The DNA here is from genome assembly GCA_001625245.1 of Calycopis cecrops. NCBI lineage: Eukaryota > Metazoa > Arthropoda > Insecta > Lepidoptera > Lycaenidae > Calycopis > Calycopis cecrops. Next base: position 159,058 of record LUGF01000252.1, read on the forward strand.
CACGTTTGTAAACCTTCATTGTACATAGCTGTATATGTATATGAACAATTTTAACAAGTAGACGAATACCTTCAAAAACGAGAAACTTTAAATAATTTATTAGAATTAAGTACTATTTCTAAGTTTGTAAGCAGTTTATTTCGCACAGTATCAATGACCTAGAAGACCCTGACTTAGGGTGCTCTATGGTTTGTTTTATAAAACACCAACACAAACACAAAAATAGCTATTACTTATTTTTGCATTTTTTTTAATTTTTTAGATTGACATTTTAATTTTATACAAAAAGTGAAAACAAGCATTTACCCTTAATGTTTTCTTAAATACACGAAGGTATTAAAAAGACATACTTAGCTCAATCTGGTATAACAAGTTTATTAGATTTGTGAAGATTGTGGTAAATTTTATTGTTGACGTTCAAAAAGTAATTCCTGTAATTCTATTTTGAATAAAAACTTTTTGATTTTGATTTTGATTGATTATGATATCAAATTTAGAATTTATTGAATTTTACTAAAGAATTGAGACAAACTTTATGAAAGAACAATGTGGGAGTAATCTCTTATAGAGACAGTTTAGTGTTAAATTATTCAGATGTTATTTCATCACTATCATTATCATCATATAGCTTTATTAGTTCACTTCTGGACTCTTTCATTGAATAATAATAAGACGACTGATCTACTCTCTGATTTAACTCACATTCCTCCCGTAGTGGATACTAGATCGTTTTTCCACCTGGTGAATGTTCGACATTTTTTAACGCTGGGGAATACATTTACGTATGATACCTAGGAGCCCGGATGGCCCCTGGACCTACCGACATAATTGTCGGACTCAACACTTATTAGGGTTACCACCTTGAGCACTGAGTACTTCAACGGAGCACGCCACCATTGTCTAAATTGGACCCGCCACACATTCCAATCCACGCCGCTCTCTGCTGATTCCGAGGGACGGGTGGAGGACCCCGAGCCGAGCTGCTCTTAGTATGGCCTCTCCATCCATGTCTGTTCGGTTCGGCATAGCCTTGGGAATCACGAAAGCACGCAAAACTCCTACCACGATAAGGTGGCAGCATCTTCAGTGAGATGAATGTTCGACCAACAATAATAATTAGCAATGTCTGAGTAAAAAAATAAGACTTTGATATAGACTTTTAATCCTAATTGCCAAAAACGTATATAATACTAATGTATGTTTCAGTGTAGGTACTAATAATAATATATTCCCATGTGATAAGTTATTTTTCACACTAAGGTTTTATACCTGACCTGAGTTATGTACGCAATCTAAAATATCGACAAAAACACGGCTAACAGACTAAAAAATAATATATTTTTATATTTTCATTTGTTGAATTCTAGAAAAACACTTATTTTGTCATACTAAGCACCGTTTTGCAGCCATATTGTATGCAAAATTATAGATGGCAAGCATCACAGATGTCTCGTTGACTATGTTGTTGCGATTATAGATTTCTTTCCTGTGCCTTGTGTAGTTAAACGAGACTATTTTTGGCCAAGGGTCCGTACAAGACAAGTGAAATATCGCCTTTGACGAACGAACTCATAATTTATTACCATAACGGAATTTAAGATTTCTTATAAATACTTAATGATTTTACCTATATCCAATGAAAATATCAAAAATTAGCACTTCTTGTCGTGTAAACGTAATATGTATGACTACGTAGGATACAGATGTGTAGACCTACATAGATTAAAATTCTTATCTATTCTCCAGTCAAGGGTTGAAACTATTTAAAAAGATTTGAGAATATTATGTTTTTAAAGGGAAGTAGTATGAGCGTTGCCGCCGAACTGAGCCAGCATAACCTGGAACGTATCATTTTCTCACATGATACCGCTTTAAAGTAAGATATGATATCACGTTTTATGCGGTTTTTGAGTTTCCGGTAGCCCATTTTAAGAAAGAAAGAAATGGGGGCAACACATCTGCATATAAATAATATTGACGTATATATACTATTCGTAAAGTTAAAATTATTATTTTACACTACAATAAAATAAAAATAAAAAAAAAACATAAAACCTGCCTGCCTTAAAAATAATAACTAAATAGGAAATCAACTGAAAATGCCGGAACAAGATAAAAATTAAATTTTTACATGCAGTAGGAGGCAAAAAATTTA
>LUGF01000252.1:161634-179998 GCA_001625245.1 Calycopis cecrops
CTTATTTCAAACGAGTTTATTTATTTTTAATCAATAGCCCATTAATAAGGACTCCCATACAAACTTTCAACCCCTATTTCATCCCCTTAGAGGTAGAACTTCAAAAATTCCGTCCTTAGTAGGTGTCTACTCAATAAAAAGACCCGACTCACCAAATTTCTAAGTTTTCAGTATTTGCTCGACGATGATGAATCAGTCAGGCAGGATATGTTACAAGTACCTATAGATATATCCTTTTCCCAAACTCTATAGCTTTTTTTTAGTTTATCTCTGTACCAAATTTAATCAAAGCTACTTTAGTCGTTTAGACGTAATAGCTTAATAGATATACAGAGTTACTTTTTCATTATAAAATTAGTAAGGCAGTAATCACTTGAAAAATGTTTTTTTGTCATTGTATATTTTTTTAGTATTCCAGTTGTGATAATAATGATATACCTTTTTGAAATCCTGATATTGAGTCCTTTAATTTGATACCTATATTGTAGTGTTTGAATTAAAAAAAATATTGAACTGAAGTCTAATGGCGTAGCATAGACGCCATGTTTGTTTTTATTTAACGCCACCTATCTAAGAACACTTGGGCTGCTAATGCGAGTCTAACGATACCTTAACTATGTAAATATGTTAAGCGGTTCTAGAGATATGAGGTAATAAAGAATATTACATACATACAAGATACGCGCGAAAAACATATAGGTACCTTTCCTTGGCAGTCAGGTAAAAAGGCATACTAATTAACTAATGGATTCTATTAAATTCTCTTCAGTATAACTTTGTCAGAAGTCTTTAGGACACACAATACATATACTCGGAAATAAAATAAAAGCAAACAAAGTTAGATTAAAATAAAATAGGAAACACCTGATGATAATTTATAGTCGCCCATAACACAAAGTAACTTGAAGACAATTTCGTTTTCAGTGTATTTTGCAATAAAAATGTGTGTAGATTAAAAGTGAGTCGAAAGATTACCCTCCTACGTTGTTACACGCCGAGGCCCCGGGGAGAGCTGTAGGATTTAGCCATAACATTTTCTTATCAAGACAACACACTTGCCGAGATACCAATTTTACCCCGCATATACGGACCATGACTTTATAGACATTTATTTACGGAAAAAAGACAAAGTTTTATTTATTCTATACACATAGATTTTTATTAAACAATGTAGTCTCTAGACACGCTGTAGTGTCCAGCTAAATCGGAGCCAAAAGAACTACCGAGTACTACCGTTTAATCAATCCAGGAATGACCTTCGTCAGAGTAAGGTTCATCCAGTGTATCCTTCTAATATTATAAATACGAAAGTTTGTTTGTTACTCCTTCACGCAAAAACTGCTGAACCGATTCATGTAATTTGGTACACACATAGTGAGTAACTTAGATTAACACAGAAAGTTTTTATCCCGAAAAAATGTTTCTAAGGGATGCCGTGGGATCATTTTATGAGTCTGTCAGAGTCCTACTATAGGACATTTTTAATTATGACGGTACATATAAAAAAAATCTAAACTGATTAAAGACGTATATTTTATACGGGATCGAAATTTACGCGGATGAAACCGCGGGGCGCAGCTATTATAAGTTATTTATAACTAATGTTGGGCTTCATAATAACAAACATAATGTAAGATTAAATCATGCCTACGTTATTTCTTATGAGATGCGTCATACGGCCCAATAATCTTATTTAAGACCTTATGAATATTAAATTGTCTATACAGTATACCTACACACCAAGTACTCTATGATATGGTATTAACAAAATAAAGCATTTTCTTGTTATTCACAAAGATTATTTTTATGGAATTAAGGTAACATAAGCTGTCACATGGTATGAGTTTACCGACTGCTAAAAGTATCTACAAATCTAGCAGTTAAAGAGTCAGGTTGTCCTTCACAATCCCTATATTTATTAGTTAAATGTTGTATTGCAACGATGCAAGATGAGTGTGGGTTAGGCGGGTACGATCAGAGAAGGGCCTCCTGCTCACATGATATCGCCGTAACGTGACAACTCTGCTGTCACGTTGCACATGGTTTGTGCGAAACCGATCTCCGGGGAGGAGAAAAAGAGAGCAACGCAACTGAGTAATAAGCATTTAGGTGTTCATGGGCGTCAGTCGGTAGTCATCAGAAACCTGCAACTGTTCGTTTCGGTGGTCATTTTAAACTTCTTTACGGTATGTTTTATATATAGAGACATTTAAGTTACCCAGCACCCACCTTGCACTACTAAATGATACGAAAGCTCCTGCTTCCTTCGTTTGTAATTCAGTCATTGCGCTACTTATGTAGTAGTACTTTTAATACAAATAGACGCACATAATATATAACTATATTATCATCAACTATATTGCCTCCTGATTTATACGGGAATACAGATTATATTATATCTATACCTATTATAATAAAACAGTAAAACTTGTGTGTCTGTACACTGAATATATGTACGAAAAACTAATTGGGGGCCATGTTAAAATATTATTAGAACACTCAATGTTTTTGGCCGTTTGTTTGTTTGTCTGGGTTAATCTCTGAAACTACTGGACGGGTAGGAATGAAAGTGTTTGTGGTGTATAGATACTAAGCCTGTTCAATATCAAAAACACTTTACTCCGTTAAAATTGCCCATTCCTACGGGAATCGGAATTTCCTCGAAAGCAAACAATAACAAATCAATTTGATTATAATATTACAACGCTACGCCAACGAAGTTGCAGGCACCAGCTAGTATACAATATAATACCTACTTGAAATAAAGATAATGTCCCATATAAATAAAAAAGTATATCTCATAAACGGAATACGGAACGCTAACAAGTTGTAGCTGTTATGGCGGAAAAATGTTTCGATGGAATTGTTATAGGTACTATACTACAGCCCTGAAACTACCCTTTTAGGAATTGATGTAGTACCTAAAACAATTCTTACAAGGGTAATTTCAGGCTAGTTTCCGCTCCTCACAGAGAATTATTATTCAAAGATTTTATCTGTTGCCCGTATACACAGTATACGCGTAATGCTAAATAAAACAGATTTTAGTTCGTTTTTTTACGTTGAGCCTTGACCTAATAATTTACTTGGGGATCTTGATTTGAGCGCATGCATATACAAATACGTGAAAGCTGTACGGAAATATTTTAAAACGGACGTACAGTTTCTGTCAACAGCTAACTGAGTAAGTTCCTTTGTCTCTAAATTTATCGATGAAAACTTTGTCTGTTGTGTTCAAACGACGAAGATTCGTTAGTCCTAAGTTGGACAATGTTTGTGTCAAAAGTCAGGTTTGACGTAAAGTGTCAGTCAAAGTCATTGTAAATATAGCATACCTACCGTAGCTGTCTACGATACCTACATTATTTTCAGTCATAAATTTTAATATCAAGCTTTCATTAAACTTGATGCTTATTGTAATGTTGGAAGTATACTTTTTTGATGCTCGCCTACGATGCCTGACGTCAAATCGTGATGCAGCGCCTCCCATCTCGGACACACCCTGAGGATGCTGAGTGGAATCAACCGCCACATCTCCCTGTGGGCCGTCAGACATAGAATATAATTACTAAAGCAACAATACCCGGTGAGAACCTTTTTTTTGACCCAGGGACAGAGCCCGGGTGGCCCCTACAAAGACTCGATACTTAGTGCCGTACCGACTAATCCCCTGCGAGTGCCTTCGGCCACTGTAATTGGAGGGTACCGGATCTGTATCTGTTCTGAACAGTCCCTACTACGAATTAGAACCGTCCAATGAGGTCACATTCCCATCCTGACCCTGGCCCCAGTTCTTCACACGAGCCCTTTTTTTCACCCACCACTGTACAAATTAATCCCTCCACTCATTTCATTCCACGCCGCGCTGCCCTTTGTTTATTCAGAGGGACGAGTGGAGGACCCCAGTCGCGCTGTTCTAAGTCTGGCCTCTCCTCCCAAGCCTGCCCGCAAATGTGTAAGTGACCGCAATCTGAAACACGAAAAAATATGGCAAAATACTTACTTTCTTCAATTTATACTAAATATAAAGGGTATATTTTAACAAACAAACAAAAAGTATAAGGTTTTTCTTCGGAACTTGTAGAATGATCAAGCTGAAATTTGATCTGAAACCTCTTCAAACACAAAAAAATATACCTTTACGCCAGATCCAGCCGTTTTTATGTCAACTTATATAAAGCGTACGATTCGTACCTTGTTGATTCGAATGTCTTTGTGTTCGACTAGCATTTAATGGAAACCATTAAAGTAGAAATTTCATGAAAAGCAGGTCAAAAAAATCATAGATTTGGCTAATAGAAAGAATAAAATGTACAAGTATTAACCCCTAATAAACGTTCATTCTTTTCTCTTTTATCCTACACAAAATTATGTGGGATTATAAAGGATCATGCCAACAAAGTCCTTGAAAAATAGTCGCCATCAATCCGGCGCGTTGAGGTAGTAGTGATCTTTAAGTCGAGCATTTTTAGGACGCTTCTATCCTGAGTTTGTAAATCCACTTAAGCGGGTAGCTGCCACGAGCACACCTCTCCCGTTGGTTATTCGCATTTTGTCATATAATTTTGAGGTAAGATAGAAATATAAGCAACTTGTCTCTGAATGAATGTATTTCTTGATAACATTTTTCACAGAGCCATTTTTAAGTCTTACTAAATGACTCTGTGATCACAGCCTTATACTTTTAGTACGTTTTCTTTGCTCTTTTTATGTACTGCTTTGACGGAAACGGAGAGTTTGGCTTATTTCTTTTTGAAAGGCGGCGGTGATCACTTACCATCGGATGACCTGTTTGTGTTACATAGAACAAATAAAATGTGCTTGAGTTTCATCCTCAAAATTATCAATCATGACAATATCTACAATATTATTAATTACAATAATCTACAGTATTGCTTGTTACTTCAATACCAAATAAATTGAAATAGCAATGTGTATGTATGCAATGAAACTCAATTATGTGCGTAATTTATTTTTTCTTATTTAATATATTACCTAAAGCTGCTGGACCTCGACCTATCGATCGACACATGAAATGCTCATTATGGCTGAAATGGTAATCAAACATAATACAAGTATACTATAAGTCAAAAAAAAAGAAGCTGATCATGAACATGATTGTGCCCACACATAGTGTGGTTTGTGATTTTCTGACTCAGGTCATGGAGGTGGGAGCAGAAAGGAGGGCAGCGGATCTGTATAGCCTCTATGTCTATGGGCGTCGGTAGTCATGAAAATGGCTCCGACTGATCGTTTGCCCCCTGTACCATAAAAAAACAACTTTAGAGTCTGAGCGTCATTGTAGGATCTAGGGTTCATTAGGTGGTACTAGAGAAGAACGAGGATGGTCATCCGCATAGACATAAACAGATACGTTGCCCTTCTTCCTCCTCTCACCTCTTTAGGCCACCGGCTACTTACAAACACAACGAAACGCTACAGCACAGCAGCTGTCACTTTACGCCGATCTCTTATAAGCGAGAGGTACCTCCCCGGTCGTGCCAGTTCAATTTAGCTACACACATGTATGCAGCGTAGCACTACCTCTTCCTGCATATAACATTAAACTATCACTATTTAAAAGCATTTAATACTTTGAGGTTTTTATTATATTTCAAGGTACAAATATTTATTATAGGCTCCGTAATAAAAAAGATTTAAGCATCGTCTGGCTTGCTCGTTTATTACCGATAATTAAGTACCAAAGTATTTTTATAGCGTTTTGTAACGATTCTTTTGTAGTTTACTTATGTTTTTCTTTAAAGACTGCTAACGATGGGAGCATTCTTTTGCTTCGTTGGTAAAAAAGTATACACAATTTTAAAATGTCATATTTTATACAGAATAAGGAGGTAAGCAATCAGTCAGAATTCTTTAATTGCTACTGACATCCATGGGAATTATGCGTTGCTGTAAAGTCCCAAAAAAGGTCACGGGCATGCTATGGAGATGAAGAATAACCCGTATTGCAGATAGTTGGGAACTTGGCACAGACTTATGCCCAGCATAATAGCTTACCTGGGACCAGGGGCAAAGATATGAATACTTGGTTATTATGAGACTGCATGGTCCCCGTGTCGGAGAGGGCTGAGCTAGGCGGTCGGATCAGCTCCCCTTTTGGAAGAGACTGGTTCACCAGTATGAGCATCTCATTGATTGGCCAGTCGTCTAACGGCCGAGGTGCCCTTTTGGTAAAATATACGGGGTATTTCAGTATACCTATAGGTAGATAGGTTTTATTTCATTATAAAAACAAAGAGTTTTATATTTAAACTAGCTGTGCCCCGTGATTTCACCCGCGTCCATCCATATAAACTTCAACACCCTATTTCACCACCGGAGGGGTTGAAATTCTAAAAATCCTTTCTTAGCGGATGCCTACGTCGTAACATCTACCTGGATGCCAAATTTCAGCTTGATCCGTCCAGTGGTTTGGGCTGTGCGTTGATAGATGCCTATATCACGTTTGAGTTTTATATATATAGATAATTAATTATACTAAAACCTTATATGACAAAATATTGTATATCCCCTTTTCTGATGTAAAGATCGCCAAAGAGACATTGTGACGATAGTAGTAGTATAGATTTTATTTATTCTTGTAATATATTTGTTCTTATTGCAACGTTTCTATTCTAAAGAGTAACATTTTCTTGTCTCCGGACGACAAGCTCAATCTATATACCAAATAGCAATAATATTCAATTTGGAATTGGCTGAGTTCGACAATAATGGGAACATGATAAAAACACATCTTAGCAGCCTTGAATATATAAAAATAAGGAATAATTTCTCTTTAATTTAAATAAAATATAGATTATGAATTAGGCGCTTTGTAAAACAAACTTAATTGTCACTCTCGTTAAGTCAACATAATATTTTAAGTATAAACAAACTTGAGGATAAAGAGTTGGGCGAAATGTTTCTTTAATTAGATTTTACTTTTATGTAATTCATCCAAACTTTTATAGTACATCCCTTCAGTACTGTTTGGTATTTGGCTTTATTATTTTTATATTATTTTTAAAACTTTTCGGGAAATAAGAATAAATATAATTTCGAAAATCTTTATCGTTTCATGAGTCTCTTGAGAGAAATATGACTAATATGTTTGTATCAGAATTTATAGATAGGTATAGAATTCGCACGTAAATTATATAGGTGCCACAATCCACATGTTACTTGTACTGGATGGTAGTAATTTTTCCATACAATTAGTTTGGTAAACATAAAGTGATAATTCAAATTCCTTGCGTCAGAGGGATGTTTCAGTTTTGATTTATTTGCTTGTTTACAAAAATGAACAAGGTTTTACAATCAGCCCATACTGAAATAATTCTGACACTTATTTGCACCGTTTATCATATTTAGCTGAGCAATAAGCATTATTTACAATCTGTACTAATACGTCATTACGTCATTGAGAGTGTCATTACCAGTCGCATCAGGTGGAAAAAGTTAATAAATTAAATGACTGAAATTAAGATGTGTTTGTGGAATATTAATGATCAAAACAAACTTATATGCATATTGTTTCCTTTGCCTACTGGGTTTAGATTATTTAAATAATTTAAGATTGAATGTTTATTAAAATATCTAAAAAATACTACTTAAAACCAAAATACTTATTATATTCAACCCAAATTAGACCCTTTGTGAGTTTGATCTTTGCCTATACTTATAATACAAGCAGTTACTGTATTATGCAATCCGACAACGATGTGAAACATATTATGTCGTAATTCACTGTTGAATAACTGATCTATCATCGCTGAAACTATCGTCTACTTAACAGTTAAAACTTAAATTATAAACGAGGACGCTTATTGTACTGTAGCATAGCGAATGGAAACTCCATGCTAATAAAGAATGGAAACGCTATGATTGAAATGTTTTTTAATAAAAACATTTAAATGGAATTATTTGAATTTTGAATAAATGAGGATTTTCCTCTTTGACAGGAAGAAAAAATATTATTCTATAAGATTCTTTGAAAGACGATAGATCAGAATGGAAGCATATCGAATATGTAACTAGGATAGATTTTATAAACAAGACAAATGTATTTTATGTAACATGACTCAGAAATAAATACATACTTACACAATACATTAAAAATAATTATATCAAGTGTTCATATTTAATGTCTTTCACCCAGCTGGGATAGAATGAGTAGGCAGTAGTATTCTAGCCGTATTCTAGGGTCTTTTAGGGTTTTATAGATTTTTAGGTAATACTGCTAGCAGAAGTGACTACGCCCCGTGAATAATCCACAGAATAGCGGCTAGCGGTACTACAGTACAATTTTTAATCGGCGGAGTAACGGATATCTCAAACAATGTTGTTCAATAAAATCCAGGTATTTGCACGGCCGACCATTTATTAAACCTCCATATTTTACGTCAATAAAAACGCATAAAATATTGATATTTACTTGTACGTCAAGCCCGATATTTTTGGTTGGGAATACATGGTTATATGGTTACAATAAATACTTTTTACAATCTGGCATTTATAGTCTTTCAGTATCTGAATATTAGTATTCTGTTACTATTTCAAAGAATCTCAACGCGCATCGCCTAGGTTACATTTAATTCACAAATATAAATATGAGCGCATTTTACTAAAGACAATAAAAAATGTGTATGGTAGCACCATACATATTTTATTATATGCTCAAGGAAAATGCGTTTTTATTTATATTGATCTCTCTTTTATGTAGGTAGTATTTAATCGTTCTTACTTTGTGGATAAGGTTTAGCAATAACTATAGTCATATATGTATATATATATATATATATATAACAGTCATTATTGCTTAAATTACAAATGTATGTTAGAATATGTTGTGTAATAGTAAAATCATAAAAAACGATAGACTATAATAAATTTGAAGAAAATCTAGTTCTCAATGTTCATTCGTCAAGACAACTCGACAACAATAGTAGACTATTTATTTAAGTGTAACATTAGACTCATAGTATAAATCATAATATTGATCGACATTGGCTATTTTGTGAAAAAGTTAGTGCCATGCTGCACGCATGCATAGCTGAATTGGGCCGGCACAATCAGGGAGGTATCTCTCGCTTACATGAAACAGGCGCGAAGTGAAAGCTGTGTAGTCGCGTTCAGTGCGATGTGTAAGTAGCCGGTGATTTATGAAGGTAGAAGGAGCAAGGGGGGGTAACGCATTTGTATAACCTCTATGCGGATGTCTATGGGTCATAAAAATGGCTTCGATTGCTGGTTTGCCCCCATATAGCTACTATAAAAAATGATCACAGAATCTGGGCTGACAAAGTTTTTAGATATTTTTTTAATTAATATCTTACTTTCTTGAGAGCGTGAAGGGAAGATCAGCTTCAAGCTTTAACGAAAAATCGATATATTAGATTTTTTATAATTTTTTCTAAACTATTGATTCTTCTGTGACCGACTTGACTTTGAAGCTATATATTATAACTTCTCTTAACTGTCTTCTCTTACCACTGTATAGGTAGTCTTTAGAGCTATGGATGGCACTTTTAGCCCTAGCTTAACCCCTAATTTAATGGTTCTGTATACCCAGTTGAATGAAGGCTTCGAAGTTCATGTGACGAGTAGGTCTTTTACAAATGAACATCCTTCTAGTTTTCAGAAATAAGTTCTTTAACTAGTTATTCTATATACCGGCGGGTTCGCGGATGAGTGCGAAAGCGTGCCCGTGTTCCCGTCGTACGGTGCAAGGAGAAAGCACAGTGGGGGTTTAGCCGATAAGAGTCCGGCATAACCCAGTTGCCACCCCGGGCGGCTGAGTATCCATGAGGATTACCCACTATAAAAAAAAAAATGCTATAATATATCAAGAGGATAATAAAAATATTGCTATAAACATAAAAGGTCAATCCAAATAAAATATACATACAACTAACATGAACTTTATGAAAGTCTACTTGATGTTGTGGGTTGGATTATGAATGCTCTTTGATGTTATTAGCCCATCGTGCGTGATATTCGTAAATTATGTTTTGAGCGTACAAACACATGTACATTGTACAACCATAATTATAATATTTAATATTCTTTTACCATACATGTATAATAAAGTTTAAATTTAAAAAAAATATGTACGAGTTCTACGATTTTACTAAACATGCGTGTGATAGATAAGAATAATATAACTATCTCGATATATAATATGAATATATGTAGATAAGACTATTGTGTTTATAATGTGTAGGTCTAAACAATGACTTGACAACTTGACTTGACAATGACAAGCAAGGTGATCAGATCTAAGACAAGAGACTGTCCAGACACCTGTTTATCCACGTAGGCGCCAAGCGGCTGTCGGTCGGTGGTGGTGCTGTCTGTCAGAATCAGTGTGGAACTGGTTTACCTAACAAAGCTAAGTATTTTATTTATACCAAAGATAAATGCTGAATATTATATTGTAATAGTATTTTGCAAATATTTATTTATAGTTTGATAATGTTAAGATCGATGGTGAAATGCTATGCTGTGCGGTATAGCTATAATATTACATTGTGACATGAATTGTTAAGGTGACTACCGACTACCGAATCCATAAGGAGCAGGATACAAGTGGCTCGTGACCCGTAACCTACGGCACTCTGTGGAGGTCTATGTTTTTGTGATGATGTTGATGATGATGTAGAAAAAAATAGCAATTTGTATGATATGTTTTGTACCGGATCAATTTACTAATACAGGGGTCCAGTCCTCTGATTCTTCTCAATGTAATACTCCTGGTTCAATTTTGAACGTTAGTCTAGTTAAGATGGGGAAATAAAAAATAAATTACTTAGTAAAACAAAAACAATTAAAAAAAAACCGAGCAGACCAGTGACCACTTTGTTGGAAATTAATGTAAAAAAAATAAAGCCTGCAATTCAACTTAGAAAAGTTATTTCTCAGGAAAATCAGTCAAGTGGTTTCGAAGATCAGCTCCGACAAATAGCGGAATACGTAATTTGCATATGTTAAGATGCCTGCATAGTGCATACCTAAGCAATCGTTGCTTACGGCATTATTCTGAAATATTACCTGGAACAAAGGATAGCCGAAAAGCTTGTACTTTCCAATTTAAAATTTACATTATTCAATTTTGAACACCCCTTTGTGGATAATTTTAATGAATAAATATACTATATAATATGTATTTACTTATTAACATATTGTTGAATTGTTACTTGTATGAATTGGAAGAGTACGCATGGTTACTCCACCAAATTAAATTTATGATTAAAACATTTAATGTTTGGTATTTCTGGAGGTAATGCAACAAATTAATTTTATATTTTTATTCTATATAATAGAGAGAGAGATATATATATACATATAAATGAACTACTGATATAGGTAAGCTTCCTTCCTTCCTTCGGATTAAAAGTTTTTTTTAAATAAATCATATGTATGTATATTTTTTTATATACATACATATGTTGTACATACAGACACAATTTTACTAAATGTTATGTGAGTCAGAGATACTTTCTCAGTCGTACCCACCCGAGTGCAATGCAGCTTCAAGTTTGAAATTTTGAAATTGTGTCTCGATATTCGAACATTAATTACTAATTTGAATGAATTTTATATATTTTATAAATTTTGTTGACTTGAATGATATTGATTGTCTAGATAAAATTGGCTTCCAGTTATGTCTCTATGTCTCCACGAAAAAAAGTATCTACCGAAATCCATAATCATCTGCACGACTAAGTGTTTTACACAGACTGTCCTTCATACAGGCCACCGAAAACTTACAAGGCGTACGAAACATGTCAGCATATCTTTTTGATTTTGTGTAAGTAAATTAGACAAAGCACTGTAAAATATACATTTTATCCTAGTACTTATGTTATACATAATAAATAATACCGTGAAAAATATTGGCACCCACTCAAGGTTTCCGAAATATAGCCGGGAACAAACAAAAAATAATGTTGTTTTATCGCCTACTAATAAAAGTAGGTAAATACTCTTATAAACATCTAAATAATATTATAATATACTTCATTTCATCATCATCACATGTATCATAATTTCAATATAACTTACCAAAGATTTTGCGATTTGTTTGTTTCTGCGTTGAAAATAAGGAAGCACGAATTGCAGCAACTAAATCAGCCAATGAAAAATGAGTCCTCTCTTAATATGATCAGCAGGATGCTTTTTGAGATTTTCAGATCTGCAAACGAGATAATAATATGAAGTTAAGAACATGAATGCATATGCCCGCCTGGCTGATGACTTTGAACATTAACTGTTTGCATATTTATCAGAAGGATATCAGTATTCACATACTTTTTTCCAGATGATGGTTCAAATCGGTGTATGAATTTCATGAATTTTAAAGTGACGAGTGGAATTTTAAAGTGGTTCTCAAGAGTGATGTTAATCATAAACGTCACCAAACGGTTTATATTATAGGGAAAAATAATTATTTTTTTAGATTTTCTCCCAATTAGCAGAGATTCCTATTGCCTTAACTGACATACAAAAAAAGCCAAATTTTGTCAAGCTTTTCTTTAGTACTTGCTTAGTAATGTATTTGTCCGTTCATTTTTATTTACATAATATACCTATATTATAATAATGTGATAATTTGATAATTTCACTAGAATATGTTTAATGCTTACTTTTAAAGGGAATCCTGATTTCAAATGCACGTGACTATAACGGAGTGTCCCAAAACATCGTGACTCATTTTAAATATTTTGATAAATAGATTAAAGGAAGTTACTCTTGTTTAAACTGAGCTTGATCTACTCTGTTTATTATTTAATCCTAGGAATAAGCTCTAGGATTAAATAATAAAGTTCAAGAAAGCTTTAGCTTATCGATTTATATTCTCGCCTATGTATAAATAATAAAATCTTAATCAGTAACTGTATGTATACGAAAGCAAAATAATAAACTCAAGTTTTTTTTACTTTTATGTATTTATCTGACGAAGTCACATTATTCTAGCCTAACTGAGAAACGGCTTCACCTATTCGAATGTGGTTTTTTCTTACGTATTTATGTTTTTATTGTTTAAATGTGTGGTTCGTTTTTGATGATTTCATAAATGACTTCAAACAATTTTCGACATAAACACGAAATCTGAAAAACTACAAAAGCTACGAAGTTTTAATTGGATAGGAAAGTAATTTGTGAGTTGGGGACGTCCGCCGAGATTGAATTTTACGACGGGGCCTTATTTAGAGACATACCTACTACAGCCATTTGTTTTTTGTAGCATTAGGGGACAAACTAACAGTCGTAAACGCTAAAAATTACAGTAATGTCAAAGGAGGTTAAGTACAGTAAGATATAGTATATACGATATGTATATAGCCGAATTGGGCCGTCACGACAGGAGAGGTACAGCTCTCGCTCACACTATATAGGCGTAAAGTGACAGCCGTACTGTCGCGTTTCGTAAGGTATGTAAATGGCAGTGGTCATGGAAGAGGAAAAGGAAGGAGGGCAACGCATCTGTATAGACTCTATGCGGATTTCTATCAAAATATCTCCGACTGCTCGTTAACATAGTAGAGTTATAAAAAACACACAATTTTCAGTCTACATACACTAGTGCTGCTAGCCTATCTAAAGATTAGTTGTTAATATGAATTATATATTAATAGTTATATGAATAACATATAGAATCAACATATGTGAAAATAAGTATTAGTATTCAAATTTTATTGCTAAATCATAATAAAACGATGCTTAGTTTTGTATAACAGTTCAGCAATCATTTAAAATTTGTTTCAAATAAAATTGATATCTACATATTATAATATCGGATGTCTAATGTTATTTGTCAAGCTTGCATAACTACGGTTAAGCTCGGATAGTGTTCAAATAGACATAATTAGTAATTACAGAATATTGAATATTATGGCATCACGGTGGCGGTACGTGAGCTATAAGGCGTTGTTATATTGCTGACGAGTGACGTACAAATACATAATATGTAATCAATTTTAATCAAAGCACCTGTCTAATGACACATTACAGTACACAAACATAATGTTATTATTTATTTGGAAGCCACTATCAACTGTTTGTTAGAGGTAAATCCTTGTAGAATTGTGTATACAGCAATTTAGTTGGAACTACAAAAGACAATCACTTCAGGAGCCCACTTGGGGTCGTTGTGATCTTGGAGTGTATGGTCTTTTAAAAATACGTAGTTTTTCCTGTATATTATAAAAGGGAGTGCCTATTACATTGGTACGTGAACAGTTAATCAGTCTCCTAACAGGTATCAACACCACCTTTCTAGGCTTAGTCCCGTCACAGAATTACCTATAAACCTTTTAATTTCATCCTCCTCACAAACTGTCTCTGTCTCAAAAACATCCTTACGCTAGGCAAGAGCATCGAACAATGGATGGATCTCTATCCAATTAACCTCTGTTAATTATCGATATTAAAATCATTTATATATAAAGAAGAAATGAAAATAAAAGCAAGAATTGATTTACAAAGTTGTAAATGAAATACGCGCCATTTACTGTATGGTTTTTGAGTATACAAATACCAACTTGAGCTTAGTGTGAAAGAAGGTAACACACCTCCATCCGGACTCTTTATTAAACAAAGTTTGTTACCGATTTTTACGGTAATATTATTAATATTATAATTATATAATAGTTTTAAGGTATTAGGCAGCTCAACTATTATATTATTTATATTATAAGTATTATTTATTTTTATTATCATACAATCTTAATACCATTACCACATCTAATATCACACGGGAGATAATTTTACGACAGATTTGATGGCCGCCATAAAACATTTGTGACCGTTAATATTTCATGATGATGGTGATTGGTGCGTAAATGGAGTATTAGTATACTAATTGACTCACGAATTGCTGTTCCTCATTTTGGCACGGCCGCTTAGAAATTTGTTGGAGATGATCCAAAGTCAGTCATAATGCGTATGGATTGATTTACGAGATAGAAATCGGTAACATCAGGCACGGATCAGACATCAGATTGGTAAATAATTTCTGAACTGTTATACAAAACAAGGCATCTTTTATGATGATATGTGACCCTGTACGACATCCCTATACGAACGCAATGTCATTTGTCACCCTACATCAGCAGTGCCAGATATTTTAGTACGAAATACGAATGCCTTAGAGCAAAATAGTAATTTATTAATACCCATTTGAAACATTTCCTACGACTTATCGGGTCTAGTTTACCACTTTTTTCCTCTTTGATTTTTTCACAGAGGGGGCGTTTTAACGCTAATAAATTTTAGTCGGGTTTAACACGTCGGACTGCAAAATTGGAAACCTATATTTGTCGGATAGCACTACTACGACATTTTCCAAGTTGTTTTTAAGTAGTTTAGAAAAACATAGTGGGTTTTAATAAACCCATATTTTTGTTTGATTCTTTTTTTTAGTTATTTAAATTTATTCTATTAAATGGGGTTATTATTTATCTCATCGTCATAAAATAAATGTCTTCAAACTTAAAAACAAAAAAGAAAGCCTCGTCTGTGAATATAAACGAATAGGAAAGATATGGCAGATAAGACTCGATTATGCCATGGACAGAGTTTCATATGGGGATTCATAAATTACTATTTTGGTCTAGGGCACTGTTACCATTATGATTTACCTTCTTTTATTATTGTATTGAAAGTACTTTAGCCACTCAAAAGCCTTGTTATCTAGGGCCATTATAGTACCTAAATACGATTAGAAGGTATGATGAAAAGGTTTCTGAAAAAACATGCATTGCAACCGTATGAGCCGCATGACTGGAAAGGCACTGTCCCCATACTCACACTGTAGCGCCGTGCTCGTGCATGATAGATATTATACCGTCGCATTTAGAGCGGTGTGTTTCTGGTGCTTCATCCAGGGGAAAATATGAAGAAGAGGCACATCAACAATTAAACCTCTATACAATTTATGAGCATCAAAAAGAGCCTCTCTTATCTTAAAGGCAACGCAACTGCAAAACCCCTGATGTTGCAGATGTCTGTGGGCGTCGGAATTCACCATCATCTCGATGACCCGATTACTCGTTTGCCGCTGTGCTATAAAAAAAATATACCAATTCGATTCGATAATTAAATAAATTTACATTTTGTTGTCTTTTTATTCATTTGAATTGTGTCTAAAGTGGAAATAAACGATGGACAATTTTTTGTCAAAAGTTTTGAAACTGCTGGTCCGATTATAAAGTTCTTTCAGTATTAGTTAGTCCATTTAGCGAGGAAGGCTACTTTTTAGCCGACTGCGGTAAAAAAGCGGATTCACGTAAACGAAGTTGCGGGCGGCCGCTAGTTTAATAATAATTATTAGCCTCTTAATTAGCCTATAACAATTTATTATGGGTTAAAAATATATTATTTTCCTCAACCCGTTTCTACTTTAAATTTAAAACTTTTTTTATATTTTTTTTATACCGGTCAGATCCTAGACAAACCATTATTTTTACTTTAATGTCCCAATCTACCTTCGGACAAATGTTAGTGTATGCAAATATAATTGCTATGGCATCTATGGTGATTTTATGCAAACCACTACTTTAAATACCTTTTAATGACAGAAATCATAATATTTTTGAGTAAATTGCGAGTAGGTATTGCCGTGACGGTCTTTAATAACTTTCGTACAGTTTTTACATATGAATAGATTTTAAACGGGGTGTATACAAAAAGTGAGCTTCTGATAAAAACCATATATATTATATATATCACGTCATGTTTAAAATAAATATGACGTGATATAGGAACCATCATCTGTGATTTTTATTATTACGGTTTAGTTTTTATTGCACAAAAGTTTGAGCGTAAAACATTGAAGTATTGTGAGGTGAAAAAATTTAGGAAGTTATACTTCTAGTTATCAAACATTGTTATAGCAGGACAAAGGAGAAATTATATTTAAAGATAATTTTGAAACTTTAAAAGAACAACACCTCCACCTGAACACATACATATTGTGAATCTCGGAAACAGATCCAATGTATTCAATTTGATGCATTACGGAGGCCAATAGAGTGATGACATTCCTTATTTTATGAAATTGGATTTTTTCTCTATGTGGATGTTTATGGATATTGGTAGTATTTAAATTATAATATTTTTCGCAACAAGAAAGAGGAACGACGATGGTTGATAAAAATATTGGTAAATCAATTGCAACAAAAAATTCCATGAAAAATTAAAGTATTATATATTTATATTTACCTATACATATATTTCACTTACCCTTGTTAAAATTCACACAGTCATTTAACCAACCACAAAATGTTGAATCTATAAACTTTCTAACTATTCATTCAAAATATAAATTTAGTGGCACTCGAGTTTCAGTGACAACAGCTTGTGACACTAGCTAGGAGCCTACTGAACATCTGTCCACTGTTATTTTTATACTCGGAAATAAGTTGAAGTGACGTCAAATAAAGGGACTCTACAAAGTAAATTCAATTGCGAACACAAAGTGTGAGTTGAGCTGCAGTCCTGGCTTCCTTCCTGTACCTAAGCTTTTATAAGAACCTTATTATATAAGAATTTTATTATTTAAGAAAAGATTATATAAGAACCAGCAGTCGGAGCCATTTTCATGGCTACCGACGCCCACTGCCGCATAGAGACTATACAAATGCGCTGCCCTCCTTTCTCCTCCCTCCCTCCTCCATATGAAAACTTCTTCGATTAAAAGTTAACAATAATAGGTGTATCTAATTGGTAGGTATTAAATTGAACCTTTCGGGGTAATGTAGAAAACTAAGTTGAAAAACAACATCCATTATACTACGACGACGTTACATGCTCAAGATTTATTATTACTATGTAGTTTCCCTTGTAAATATACTAGGCGTCACATAATTTTTAGAGTTGTGAAATATAAAAATCAAATAAAATAAATTTCTGAACGAGTCACCTTGCGACTACAGCGCCTCTGGCGCCCCTCCTGTCAAACGTCATTCCTTTTCTATGTGCAGGCGTCAACATTCACGTGAAATATAAATCACAAATGTCAACAGTCAACTGTGAACTGTGTTACTGTCAATAATTTTAAAAGTGTGGAATAAAATAGGTAGGTTTACCTACGCAATGTTGTATTTTATTTTATGCGCTACATACATAATTGTTTTATTTAAAATTTTAACTAAGTATGTTAAGCCAATAAAACTTAGCCAAGGCCTTGACGTATAGCCGTCGGTATTAATCCTTAGGTGTCATTCACGTTGGATACATATAGAGACGTGAAATATTATTTAATATAATAATGTGCGTGTCACACTCACACCACGTTAGCCTAGCCCCCTGATAAGTAACGTAAGGACTTGTGTTACGGGTACTAGATAACGGAATATATTTA
>LUGF01000252.1:181950-199229 GCA_001625245.1 Calycopis cecrops
TATGCTGCGCTTTCCGTGACGTGGTCTCCACTCCAGAACCTTTCTGTCCCAACGGCCATCGGTTCTTCGTGCTATGTGCCCCGCCCACTGCCACTTCAACTTGCTTATCCGTTTTACGATATCGTCGACTTTACTTCGTCTGCGGATCTCCTCATTTCTGATTCGATCACGCAGAGAAATGCCGAGCATCGCCCTCTCCATAGCTCGTTGAGCGACCTTGAGCTTTCTTATGAGGCCCATAGTTAAAGACCACGTCTCTGTACCGTATGTCATCACTGGTAACACACATTGGTTACAGACCTTTGATTTTAAGCACTGAGGTATTTTGGACGAGAATACGCTGCGTAGTTTCCCGAACGCTGCCCAGCCGAGTTGGATTCGTCGATTAACCTCTTTATCAAAGTTGGACCTACCTAGCCGGACTACTTGTCCAAGGTTAAGGTTAATATTCGTCAACAACTTCGAGAACGGAGTTCCCAATACAGATTTCGGTGGGTACAACATGGACATTAGCCATGATTTTTGTCTTGTTCATTTTAAGACCCACTTGTTGGCAAATTTCGTTGAGGTTAAAGAACATTATACCTAGGTCTTCCATTGTCTCCGCTAGGACCACAATATCGTCGGCAAATCGAATGTGAGTGATGTACTCGCCATTAATATTGATGCCTAGTTTTTTCCATTCCAGAAGCTTGAAGGCGTCTTCCAAGGCAGTAGTGAATAGTTTCGGGGATATTACATCGCCCTGTCTCACACCTCTCTGCAATGGAATCGCCCTCGTGCGCTGGTCATGTACTCGGACCGACATTGTGGCGTTTTCATACAAACACTTCAACACCTCGATATACCTGTAGTTAATGCGGCAACGCTGGAGAGACCTTAGGACCGCCCATGTTTCGGTCGAATCGAAGGCTTTCTCATAGTCCACAAACGCCAAGCAAAGTGGCAAGTTATACTCTTCAGTCTTCTGTATAACCTGCCGCAGCGTATGTATTTGGTCTATGGTACTGAACCCTTATAACCCTAAATATGACCCTTGAAAACAGCTTATAAACATGGCTCAGAAGCGTGGTGGGCCTATAGTTCTTCAATAAGGTCTTATCGCCTTTTTTGAAGAAAAGTACCACCTCGCTGCTGTTCCATGTTTCTGGCGTTTTTCCCTCGAGCAGGACAAGATTGAAGAGCTTCTGAAGGACCTTTAGTATCGGCGTTCGGCCCGCTTTCAGGAGCTCTGATGTAATTCCATCTTCGCCTGGTGCCTTGTTGTTTTATAGCTGTTTTAGGGCCATTCTGATCTCGTACAGGCTGATGTCTGGGATATCTTCGGTATAGTGTCGCGTAAGTTTTGACCGTGGATCGTTGGTCATGCTGGTTACGGGTAAAGCTACCAAGGTATATAACTGTCCATAGAACATCTCTATCTCCCCTAACACCTCTGACTTCGTCGACACCACATTGCCTTCTCTCGTCTTCAGCTTCGTCAACTGGCTTTGCCCAATAGACAAATGTTTTTCAAAGACTTTGGGGCCCCTGTTCCGCTCTACCGTTTCCTTAACATTTTCAGTGGTATAGGATCGAATATCGCGACGCAGGGACTTCAAAATTTGTCTATTTACATGCCTATACGACTCAGCGTCGACGGAGGTTTGAAGAGACATGTCGCGTCGTCTTGTCATAAGGTTCCGGGTATGATCCGAGAGTTTTTGAGGTCTATTTTTGCGGCCAGGTTTGAAAAACTTTTTCCCATCCGCTTGGACAGCTTCTACCAGTCCGTTATTTATTTCGTTCACCGAAACGCAGCTTTCCAGGCAATCGAAGCGGTTTTTAAGTTCGAGTTGAAAGCTCTCGGAGTTTTGAATATGGGCATGTGTAGGTCGGAGCGTAGACTTCACCAGTCGAGATCTCTCGGTCTTTATATCAATATTCAACGTGCCTCTCACCATTCTGCGATCACTACCGGTTTTCACCCTGGTGATCACCGAGACATCGTTGAATATTTGTCTCTTGGTGGACATGATGAAGTCGATCTCATTTTTTGTGGAGCCATCGGGACTTATCCAGGTCCATTTCCTTTGTGGTGGCTTCTGGAAGAAAGAGTTCATCGAAAAGAGTTCCTCTTTCTCCAGAAAGTCTGCCAACCTTTGTCCGCGTTCGTTCCATTGCCCATATCCAAATTGCCTCACTCTCAAGTCATCATCACCTCTCTTGCCCAGCTTTGCGTTAAAATCCCCCATAACCACTGTGTAGTGTGATTTAGAGGTATGTATGGCTCTACTGATATCCTCATACATAACTTCCACCTCATCATCTGAGTGTGCCGAGGTCGGAGCATATACCTGTATCACCTTCAGCGAATATCTTTTAGATATTCTGAGTATATGGTATGCTACCCTGTTCGACACACTGTTGATGGTCACTATGTTGTTTAGGAGGGATTTGTGGACAATGAACCCGACACCACCTTGGGACAGTTGGTCGCCCTCCCGGTAGTAGAACAAATTGCCGGATTTGAGTATTATCGTGTCCTCGCCCTCTCTTCGGACCTCAGATAATCCCATAATACTCCAGCGCAATTTGTTCATTTCTTCTTCCAGCTCTATTAACTTCTCGTTAGTCCTCAAAGTGCGTACGTTATGTGTTACCAGGGCCAGTTGTCGTTGTGGTCCCACCCACAACGACAACTGGCCGGATCGCCTCCGGGGATTCTTAGCACCCCTTCCCCGCCGTTACCATGACTGCTACCGTAGTCAGGAAAAGCAGGGCTACCGGAGACTGGGGGCCTTGGCTTTGGACTAAAAATCATAAGGGGAATTTGCCAGTAAGTAAAGTAGGTACCTCTAACAATTTGTAAGTTAGCAAGTTTTTTATTTCTAAGTATTTTTTATTTTCGTTAAACGTTATATCTTTCATTTGAAATTGAAACTGCAAGTTATATATACTTTTGGAATTGCCATTTAAAACCCTTCATTTTGATACCCCACTCGATGGGATTGGGAACAAAAAAAAAATTTTTACCTCACAATGTGGGGTCCGAAATCTGCCATTTTGTTTTTTTTATTTTTCTTATGTACCCAGTGTCACTCGCGCTATCAAGGCGAGTCTAACGACACCACATACGTTAAAATCCTTCCAGCCGTTCAGGCTGTAGCAGCGAACATAGAAATATACATACATACATACATACATACATACACTTGAAAAACATTACCCTCCTTTCTGTGGCAGTCGGGTAAAAAGGATAAACTTCTAAACGCCTGAGCCGTTGAAATTGTATATGGGTATTTCCATTTACACTAAATAATGTTAAATGTACTCCAATTTATGAGTGTAAAAAAAGTCATAATCATTTAATATAATAATGGACAACGGACAGACTACAATAGCACTTAGGAGTATAGTTAATTTAATAATCTAATAATAACAAAGAAACATTTTGAAAAAGGCACAGACAAAAGGCATGTGGTGCAAAGTATTTTATAAAAAGAAAATCATATGGATGTCATAAGATGTGGAACCAACTTACCCCTTTCTCCCTTGAATGTGCCACCGAAAACTTACAAGCATCATGGAAATAAATGGAAAATCTTACCTTTCCTTTTTATCCGACATGCCTCTTAAGTAAGTGATTTTCTCCTACACGTGTAAAACTTCTGAGGCAAGATTTTCAAATTTATCGCTGGACGACAAAAACATTCCTCTCAGATCGTGTTTCGGTTTTTCCAATATGATGTATAGGGCTATTTATGAGGCATAGATGGTAAAATCATACTAATATTATAAATGCGAATGTAAGTTTGTTTGTTACCCTTTCACGCGAAAACTGCTCAACCGATCATCATGAAATTTTGTACACATGTTCTTGGAGGTATTAGAAGTAACATAGGATAGCTTTTATCCCGAAAAAATGTTCCTGAGGGATTACGCGGGCGAAGCCGCGGGGCGCAGCTAGTATTACATATCATTTCATTCTATGTTGTAATCTTGAGTGTGGTATTTTTTATAGGTGTGGATGAAAAGATAGGCCTCTGTTATAGTATACGAGCGGATCAGTGCCAACAGCGTTAGGCGTCAAAAATAAAAACTGTTCAATGGTAACAAATTTAGTCTAAGTTACTTCCTGTTAATGTATTTTTCTATTAGTGAAATAATGCTTAAAATCATTTCAGTAGTTTTGGAGCTTATTCAAATTAAACAAGCAAAAAAAAATCTTCTAAAAATATAGTATAGTATAGATTGGAAGATTCGCTAGTTATCAACCAATTCATTTTAAAAATATTGGGATAGGTATTTAGTATTTGTACAATTTGGGTTATGCAAATCAATTCAATGTTATGAAATATAATAAACACCATAGTGCTATTATGCACTTTTATTTTTTAAGACTATGACAATGAAACAATAATAGACATTACTCCTTAGCAATATAATAGCTGAGGTGTTTTATGTTTATTTGTGTTGTTTTGTATAACAGAACATGCAAAAAATATTTCCTGAGTAAGTTACGTTATTTTAAATGAGAAAACTTTTCCCTTCTAACATTTTTTCATACACATACTTAGAAGTTGGAGATTATTTCACCAGACCCGATACACATCTTATACTTATAGGCAAATATGATAAAACTTATAAAACAAGCTACTTATTACGGTTAAGAAATTTAGTAAAAAAAATGAGTATTGTTACAAAGTTACAATTGATAGCCTAGATATTGCTATAGTATATTATGCAATCTGAGAGCAGAATCTCCATTACCTTCATTATCCATTACCATCTAAGTAAGACCATTAACAATATTCCTAAATGAAATGAAATTCAACAGCATAATTGTAATTTTTCGAAGGTACTTAATATTGAACCACACCTATGAAACATGCGAGGTGTTTTTGTCCGAATGTGTAAGGAGGGTAAATATTTGTACTTACGTACGTATGTATGTATACTTATATATTTCCAACTACAAATTAAAGGATTTTCACTTATGAGTTTCCGTTTGATTCGACTTAATAACGCGAATGACACTATGTATATTTTTAATTACATTCCTCTATATACTTTATCGTGAATACGTTATCATAGCTGAGTCTTCTTTTATTAACTATAACACAATCGGCATTAAAGTTAATATTTTTTTGTAGCTCAAATTTTTATATTTATATAAACAAGAACAGCTAGCTAATTCACTCCCATTCTATAACGGGATAGGCAGAATGTACAGAATGCAACATATAATAATTATAACGTACTGGACATACTTGCTTACAGCCTTATAAACACTAAATATAAATATATCAAATCAAGCAATTTTCAAATACATTTGTGAAACTGTTATATAGAATGTCAGATTGATATAAATTGATAGATATACCATTGAGTATCAAAATATTACGCAAGTGTAATGAATCATATCAAAAATATATCTTTAGCTTCATATATTTATGTCCTAAACTAAATTCTCATAGTCCCCTTAGTCATTTATTTATATACTTTCCTCATATATTATTATTTGTGTATCACGGTATTATATATAATATAACGGGGCCAGTGAGCAGTCGGAGCCAATTACATGACTACCGCCACCCATAGACATCCGCGTGGAGGTTAAACAGATAATCTACCTTTTTTCCTCCTTCCCCTCCATGTATTACAGGATACGTCCATACCGCAGGAAACGCGACAAAATAGCTGTCAGTTCACGGCAGTATAGTGTAAGCGACAGGCACCTCCCCGGTCGTGTCGGCCTAATTCAGCTGCTGGCTCCGTCCTTATATGGGAGTTTGTTCGTACCTTCCGCTGCGTCGCCATCTGCATGACCTTCACCGGGTCAACCGGTGATCTCACCCGGTAGGGGCTGACCGCCCAGTTGTGAACCCGGGCCGATTACGGCGACACTGTCCTGAGCCCCAAGTGGCTCCCAAGTGGACCGCACCAACCGAAACGACCGGTACGCTTTTGAGGGTACCACGGCTGATCCTTCGGAAGGGGGCCAAGCAGCCCCGACAGAAAAGCCCCATACCCCCTACGGGGTATGAGAGAAGGCCAGTACCGAGCTGCTGGTATTACCTTATTATGATCGCTTTAAATGATATAAATATCACATAACCCCAGTCTGTTAGTGAAAAAATAACTTAAATAAAGCGAACTAATTTGTATAGTCAAGTGCAGAGCTAGTATGACCCACAAAGGATGCAGTAATGCGTTAAATGCAAAGTAAATCGCTTGGAAAGTAAGACTGCGGAGATGGGGCGGAGCTATTTTCAGTGTACGAGTCTTTTAGTTGCACCAGTTTTATAAAGAGAGGCTTTTTACCTGATCATTATCTTTTGTTAAATTAGGTTTAAGTATTTAAAGACGGTATAAGTTTTATACGAAACCAAGCTATTACAAACTTTCGTCATTTTCATGTTCAATCATTACACTGATACATGTTTGAGGCTTTCGCGTTTGTTACACATTTTGTGCTTCTTTACCAAACTTTTGCTCGACGTTTCGGCCGGGTTACACCAGCCGCGATCACAAGCCCGCATGTACAAAAGTATGTATGTTTTCCCTATCATTAATACATATTTTATCGTGTTAAAATCCGTAAAGTAACTACAAAACTACCATTACACTGCCAAGTATAGGACTCTTTCTATGAACTCCAACACAAAATATGTTATTATTATTTTTTATACAAGTGATAATAAAAATTATCATGATAGATTTGTATGATTATATAGTTTCAGCTGATCTGGAAAATCGAACTAATATAAGAATAGGAATTCAAAAGTAACTGGCCACCAGACCGCAACTTGCGAGTATTCGACTTACCGTTGGTATCCGAAGTCTCATGCACCATCTAAATTGTAATTCACTGCATTTTTTATATTTAATTTGCTGTTAGTGTGGTTTTTCTTGTAAATATTTCAAGAATGTCAATAGAACGTCAATAAATAATATTTTATTACTTCAGACTACATAATATACGAGTATTTATGCATTAAAACTTTAAAGTATTTCAACAATACTTGTTTGAATCTGAAAAATTTTGGAAAGATCTTTTATATATTTTAACGATAAAGTCAGCCTGAGTCTTATGACATTGTATATGTCAAATATAATAAGATAAACAATAAAACATCTACCAAAACCAAAAATACAACAGAAGTAAAATCATATTTTTTTATTTTTTTTTAAATACAGGGTCAATCGAGCAGTGGGTGCCGAGATGTTGTTATTTCAGATACCCACAGCCAGCTGCAATACCAGGGGCTTTGCTGATGCGTTGTCAGCCTTGAAGATGAGAGTAGGATCTTTTATTGAAGATCCCTAAGTCATATCGGTCCAGAAATACGGAGGCTGACTAGTATTGACGTCCTGACACAACGTCGCATTTGCTCAGCAAAAATAGACGCATTTCGTCCAAATCTGCTGATGATCTTTGGCGATAGAATCTATAGAACTTTGAAAAATGTACTTTATTGCATTGAACTTAAAGTGCACAAAAAATGCACAGTTATTGCGTTCTACTGCTAATTGCTTACTTTTATCTAGGACTTGTTGTTCTCGCTTCTATTATGCCACGAGTAGGTATTGTAAACACTTTTTTTTAATAATGAACTGTAAATCACTTGAGTTAAGGTTCCTTTTTAATTTTTTTTTTAATTTATGTCAAAAATAAAGAAATCAGATTAAAAAATCTCGCGAGTCCTTATAAACCTACCATTTTTCGCTAGTTATAATAATATTACAACATATATTTACTCTTATCGTAAGATCTTCATAAAATAAGAAGAGTGAAACTTTTGTATCCTTTCAACATACATTAATGGTCCCCTGTAACACTTTCAACGCAATCACATAATATTTTCCATTAAGTTACTCCTTTATTTATGTTTTAGTCTCCTTCATTCTGATGTGTGACTTCTTATGATTAAAAATATATAAAATAAAAAGGTCATCACTTTATACAAAATGAAATTTAAGTTTCAAAATCATTAATGGTTTTTACTCTATTGAATTATAGATATCTTATCTTATAATATCTTAGACATCTAAACAAAATTACACAACAAATTACATTACACTTTGCTTACTTTGTGTTTCATAATATAATTATTATGAAACAGAAAGCAAAGTGCAAATTTTGTTTAGATATCTGAGATTGAATTGATCCAAGGAGGCCACAATTTAACACTAGATGGATGCAGATAAACTATATTTCGTCTAACTCATTATATATAAACTAAATACATAGTATGATAATATTTCTTTTACGAATCATGTTCAACAAATTGGAGCTTACTATCTCTAACATGATGCTCCTGCAAAGTGACAGCTATGGTGTTGCGTTTGGGAATCTCCTGTCCTCAATTGGAGGAAAGGAGAGTCACATATGTATGACAACTATATGGATATCTGTGGGCGTCGGTAGCCAATTAAAGGCTTTAAAATCTCGTTATTGTACTATAGTTGTACTGCGTAATCACTTTCAAACGCGAAATATGTTTGAAAATTGCAGCATGGTTCTATGTATTAATTACTATCATACATATTATACTCTGCTGTGTGGTTCTGCTTATTTTCAAAATATTTTTAAACTAAATATTGTATCCTTATATTTTTAATATTACTCATACATTTACAATGAATTTCGTCATGTGTGATCATCGAAATAGAATACTCATGTAATAGTGACATTTATTATTTCAAAACGTGCGATACGACACAACGGCGTTTAATAATAAATTCGTGTCCGTGTTAAATTTCGACAGTGAATACCAACCTGTATTTTAATGGTAGATCATTATAATACAGGTTCATATTCCCTAAGCTCTTATACAGATTTTATAAAATGCCTATATGTATAAATGTGTTCTACGTGTATGTAATATCAGGGGACCAACGAATTGTTAGACTCGTTTCATTGCGGCGGTTCTATCATTTTCTACAAGTGGATATTTATAGCAAACGCGATAGAATCCGTTAAAAGAATCATAATCTGTATTCTACATTTATAAATATAAGACTTTTAAAAAAGTAAAAAGGTTTTAAATGTTCATAGTACGATAAGATTCCGATTTTAATACAGAGTAATTCTTTTGTTGACCATTATCAAATCGCCAGTATGTAACCAAAGATCTGATTGACGACAGTTTTAATTATATAATATTATGTGTACAAAATTTCAGCTAAATCAGATGCTAGGAAGTGGATTAAATTCAGCATAAAATCTAACGTAAGTTAAAAAATAGCGTGTAAAACTGTAATTAGTATTATTCCTATTACCTATTGGAATATACTTATAATAAGCGTATTGCGATGAGGTTCATGATGCGGCGCATATGTTTGTCCTTTGTTAAAGCTAACATATAGATGCGCTCTTGAATAATGATTAATAGATCAGTGATCAGTATATTCAATACATTAGGCCATACGCAACCTGTAGCATTTATTATATAAGTTAATCACAATTTCATTATAATATTATGTTTGACTGCTCTTATATAGGTCATAATGATGCAAGTTACATGTCCGGCAGAATGCGGCAGGCGTTGATACGCGCGGTAGACAACGCGTAGGAATTCGTAGAAGGCGCTACGCACAGCGCCTCTTACACTGGAAAATCCGTTGCTGGGTACAGGATGGGCACCTGATCCTGAAGCTAAAGCTACACTGTCACTGGGGTTATTTTAATAGCCGAAATGACCCGCTTCTGTGTTGAAGGCTGGTCCATAAGTTAAGGCCAGCCAGTAGCTGGGATGTTCTGTTGTTACCCAAGCCGGGGCACTCCATTGTAGCGGCCGAAGGCTTGCGCAGTAGTTTTTATTCGGTAGTGGCAATTTCGTGCCGAGACCGACACACCCTTTCTGTCAATGCAGGACCGGTTGAACGGTGCATAAAAGCATTTTCCTTGCGTAATCAAAAAAATTATAACGATGCAAGTTAGTAAGGGATTATATTATAATCGATATGACCTGTGGTTTTTTTTAAAGGTTAGGCTCAGGCAAGGCGTGTGTTTGTTTGTCAAAAACTTAACGTCAGAATGATAAAAATAAACGAAATCTTTGGCTACACCTACACGACTCCACTATATGGCACGGTTGTCTGTTTTGTTTTAGGTATACTTTTTAATGTACCTTTTAAGATTTATTTATGCATATAACGCAGATAAAATATTTTAGAGTCAATCTGCACTTACAAACCTCATAAAAAACAACAAGCTTTTGACGCTGGCAACTTAAAAAACATTAATGGTTTCTCTTTAAAAAGTATCCAAAATAAAATTTCTCTGTATTAATTGTTTTACGAATGTATTTATATATATTCATATTTATATTTTTATAGCATATGAGGCAAACGAGTAGTTAGACCACCGAATGTTACAAAAATCAAGATCAGCAATGTCCACAGTCATCCGCAACACCAGTGGTCTGATGATGGTCAGATGCTTTTCCAACCTTTGAGATAAGAATAAGCTCTTTTCGTGAAGGTCGTGTCGGTCCACCAAGGTAAGCATCTGATTCTAAAATAAAATGATTTGTCGACATTAAAATATTATTTTATTTGAAAATTAAAATATTGATATATTGATTTACAGCTAGAATCACGCATAGCATGATCTTTAGTCTTAGATTCTTATTAAAAATAAAGAAAATAGGTAAATTTAACTCGCAAGTAATTCCAAAAATATTTTTTCAATAAGCCACTTATCCTTGTATACCCACGGAAAATATTAAACGTCAATAGCATTAAATATGTAACTTCTTTTCTCCTCTAATCTAAGCATTGTTACTAAATATTTTTCTTAGAAGTTAAAGGCGACAAAAAAGCGAGAGGCATTAAATTAAAACACGTATACTGTAAATCGCTACAGTTAATCCAAAACTATTAAAAAAGTGTAAGTTTTAGTTTTTAAATAGCGAAAAAATGTAATCATGCATTGTACTGGTGCGTACAACCTCGCATGGGGTGAATGACCCCGGTCGCTGAAATTCGACGATCAGTTGGCCTACAAGCGTCTACGAAGTGAGAAGAAACATTAAAAAAATCCTGTGGCAAAATTTTATATTTCTTTAATCTGATATTTGTTGTGTAGCCTGGAAATGATAAATATGTTGTTTCATTTAACGCCTCTAGCAATTATCAAACTTGTATACAAGTATTATGAATATTAAGTTAAAAAATGTTCTATATGTCCTAAAATAAGATGACAAAATTATTATCTTACTTAATATTGAAGATTATTTTAATAAGGAATTGTAAATTT
The DNA here is from genome assembly GCA_001625245.1 of Calycopis cecrops. Taxonomy (NCBI): domain Eukaryota; kingdom Metazoa; phylum Arthropoda; class Insecta; order Lepidoptera; family Lycaenidae; genus Calycopis; species Calycopis cecrops. The sequence continues at coordinate 193,199 of LUGF01000252.1, forward strand.
GCAATTGAATTTAAATTCTGTTTTATGTATTAAAGTAATATTTGTGATCGGTAATTGGCAAAACTTGATTGTACTAAATATTATGAATAATGTTATCATCAAACTTATAACTCTTCCCAAGTTTGCAAATTAATTATATTTATATAAATGATTTAATATTAAATAAATTGTATGCAGCAACCTAGGATTATTTATGCAATATGATACGGCTTTGTTATTTACTAAATATTACTGGCAAGTTTAATTATTATTGGCCTCACCTATATTCATATTCCTAAATAATATAGCGTAATTACGTATAACAGTAAATTGGCGTCCAAACATGAGCACAGAATGAATGGCAGAAATTTAATTTGCAGCATTATGTTTGCTTTCTACAACATAAAACATATAAATTACACAACAAGTGTATGGAGTGAGCGAGTCTTTTCAAATACACAAAAACATTTCCATACAAAAGCCTTGTTATCGCGAATAACATACAGCGTATTTTTAAAATATTTTGTGTAGGTTTAAATAAACAGACATTATTTATAATAACAAATACAAAATACTCGCTACCAGCGCATTTTTCTGCGCAGATATATGTGTATGTTATTTAATCAATAAAGGTGTACTTATTTACTTATGCAATAGTAACTGTTTATGTTACTGTAACTGTTAGTTGTAAGTAACTGTTAAGCGTTGTTTGTTGTCAATAGTAATAAAAATGGCGATTTGTTTTAAAAAATATTTTTAATTGTTCTTCAGGTGAATCATTATAATTTGTACCCTTAGTAGTCGTAGAAATTTTAATATGTATACGTAATCGGCAAAGTAAAAACAATAAAAGTGTACTTCGAATAAAATTTAAAATGTATTTTATTTTATAGACAACTAGTTCTTATTACTATATTTATTAGTGTACTTAGTATTACATTACTACCTTCACGAAGTCAGCTCGTTGGAGTTAATTTGGCATTTCGATGCAATGTAACTTTTTACCACTTGCCAATGCGCTACTCATCTGCACCAGAAACTCAACAATAAATAAAAGAACAAAAAGTTGGACTGGCAAATTTATCAAATATATAAAAGTAAGCTTTTAAAAGTGTTAAAACTGCAATTTTGCGTGCTATTAACTAGAATTTTTTTATTAGTTTTCGATATCTAAAGCAGTTGTGTGTTTGATCTTATAAATAACTAGTTTTTTTATTTATTATTTTTTATTCTTATTTTTCTTTTTTAGATATTTTCAGATATAATAAGGATTTTATATTTAAAAACATATATATATTCATAAACAAACGGAATTTTAATGTGATAATTTACCTAATGATATATTCGCTTGTTCTTATGTAACAAATTGAATATACAGACTCCTGATAATATTATAAGTATAATAGTTTTTATGTATGTTTATTAATCTCTCACATAAAAAACTACTGAACAACTAATGTGACTGAAATTGAGTTTTTAATAACATAAAAATACTTTTTATAAATATAAATGATAACAATAACTTAAATTGTTATAATAAAGTAATGCGGGTGATTAATTTTATAATGGATCAAAAAAGAAAATATAAGAGTTATAATTTAGAAATAGAAATGGAAGTAAAATTAAATTCTCATGCTCTGCATGAGAATTTAATTTTTTTAATAATTAACTGTCTATAGACATTTTACTTCATATGTTGTATCAAAGATCTTTTTTTTTTTCGCAGGGTAAATCTACTAAAGGATACCTGGACTGCAAGAAGGAGTGTTGGCAGGCCAGGTTATGTGGGATTTTTACTCACTAAAACCCCTGCGGCGAACATTCCGGCATCATCTAGGGACAACGAGAACTCGTAAATAATAACATCCGCTGTCCCTATCCTTGCCTCTTGAATCTGGCTATCTAGCGATCTAGAATCATCTAGTGAATTGTATAAAACGATTTAAATCAAAGTAGATTTCAGAATGAGAATTAGGGTTCCGTAGTTTTAGCGTAGGATCACTTTATTATTGTCTATTTATCTGTTTATCTGTCTATGAATTTTACTTTTAATGAGCAGTAGATTGTGTTGAAGATAAAAGAAAATTTCGAAAATTGTTAATTTTTAGTTAGTTACATAGGTATAAAAAAATAATGATTTAAGAATATTTGCAGCTTATTTGACATAAAATTAATGCGTGAGAGCAAATTTTACTTGGTATTTTTTTTTTAATTCGTTTAATGCTTTTTTCATACCTTGGTTTTTTAACAATTCCAAAATAGAGTTTACATTTTACAAACGTAGCAATGAAATTGTTAAATAGTATTTATGAAGTTTTATTAAATTTCTGAACTTGTACTTAAATAAACCGCGATATAATTCGTAAATATAGTTTACATTCAACATTCGCGTAACCTTAATAAGTCTTTATGTAAATTTTTACTTTTATTAATATCTGATAATTTTTAAAAAGAGTGAAATTCTACAGCTAAACTATCTACACTTTTCATGACACGTAATATAAAAATAAAAATTAACATCTCTTGAGAAGCCTTATCTCGTATAATTTTCAAGCTTAATCCTCTGATTATAGCTGAAGGATCATGAAATAAGTAGCAATATTTTTGCTCACAGTGATTTTAACTTACAACAATTTATTTTAAAGGACCGAGATTGTAAGGCAAGAGATAAATTCAACGAGATCTTTGCTTGAAAAATAAAACTTCTGGAAATATTTCATTAATCTCTCACAAAGAAAGACATTGTTTGCATTGTTTCCCGTACACCCTGAGGTGTTGTTGTTTCTTAAGAACTCTCAACAATCAACGTAGTGTCATTTTGGTGTACTAGCTTATACATGTATTGTTCAGTAGAATGTATTATACCTACAACATAAAAAGTGTTTAGTTATGATTGTAAATGAAATTCCTATTATTGCGAGTAAAGGTAGTAAGTAGGTAAAGGCTCTGGCGAGAAAGCTTGATATTTTGTATTTCTCTTAACAAAGTGGGTGTGAATAGTCAGAGCCATTTGGTGCCTACCGATGCCCATTACTCTACTCTAGGTTATACAGATTCGTTGTCCTCTTTCACTCTCACCTCAAACAAGTTTTATTTAATGTGTTTCGCTTCACACCTACATAATCACAATAAAGTAGTGATCACTCCTGTTACTTTTTTATAAACAGTAATATTAACTTGCAACATTATTAAATTCTTTTTAATACATTTAAAACAAATTAAATTTACGGAAAATTAAATTTCATAAATTACTTTTGAATTTTAACCCTATAATTATTCACGTCTTCAATATTTAAGAAATGAAAATGAAAAAAAACATCGGTTGTCTGTAAAGTCGATTTACTGACAATAGTTGAACGTGACAACGTCTTAAGAAAATACTGATGGAATGGTAGCATTTTTCAAAAGAAAATTTTAATTTCATTTGTTTAATAGATTTGTATGTATATAGAGAAAGAGGTAATTGGAAATGGTATGTTAGATTGCAAGTTATTTGTATAGCAGATATATAGTTCGTCTAATGCACGACAACAGATGGCGTTATCACGTATCCTACATCGCGCTATAGCTTGCACAAATCTATTTGCTTAGGGTGTTCATAGCAGATATATAGTTCGCGTAATGCATAACAGATGGCGTTATAACGATTGCTACATCGCGCTATCGCTTACACAAATCTATTTGGTTAGGGTGTTCATACAAATACTATACCGTGGTTTCATTAGATGTGACCAAAGGCCTCGGATCTAAAGTTTGACCGTGGGAACATGTCACTGGTCCAATTTAAATTTTTTGTTCCTTTATTTTGCAAATAATCCTAAAACATACAATTCAACATGTACATTTGACAACTAGGTAACGCCGCATGTTGTCAAATTTTTTGGAACAGCCTGCTCTATCGATTTATAAGACGTTATCACGTCAAAAAAATAATCTGTAACCCGGGACGGGTTACAGATTATTTTATTCAGCGTAAGCAATGTCTTCCCCCGAACTTTTATAAAAAATTCCCGCTCTTTTGCCTTCTTCAACCAGTTTTTATGCTAATAACGGTTGTAGGTAAAAAATATTTCTTTAATCTTGGTTTCATATATTAAAGCATTATTATTAAATTGTACTGCAATGATTGAATGTAAAACAGGTAACCACAACACAATGCATATTTTTAGATTTTTCTAAAAACGGATCCCTATTTTCATTTGAACATTCATCAATGTCAAGCAGCTAAATAGATAACAAACGAAGTGATGTATAGAGTGAATGTAGTGTGAAACGAGGATGGACGTAGCACCGCAGTTTAAAAAGATTGTTTTATAAATTCTATACCGCGTGATATATAGTGCGTAAAATTTTAATTGTATTTTAAGCTCTAAGGACATACATACGAGACTTAGACGCGGCGACCGGCGACTGCGACTGCATCGATGCAGTTGTACGATTTAGCGACTCCTGCGACATGCGCAGTAGAGTCACGCACGTGGTGATCAATTCGATTTTTTAAAATATTTTTATATATTCCTTTTATTCCATTCAAGTCTTTCTTCTCATCCTGTTACCTCTTACTCTTTATTAAATAAAAAAAATAATTTAGAATTTCAGTACAGTTGCGCGCGAGATATTAAAAAGCAGTTATTTTTGGTTCGTTGGAGCATGCATCTTGAGGTCCATCTGACCAATTCTCGCCCATGCTAGAAGCATTAAAGCACTCATAATTATTATAATAAAAATATTAATTCATATTGTAAGAATTTTACCTTTAATACGTATATTATGTGTGATTGGTTTTGCCATAATTTATTTATTCCTACCGAAAATTACTCGACGCTTTTTAGTTCACAATATCACAATATGTTTCAAAAATAATAAGAACATATCCGATAATATTCGACTTAATATTATATAATACTAGCTTCCGCCCGCGGCTTCGCCCGCGTGAATTTCGGACTTCAAAAACGGTGTTGTTATTATTATATATAATCTAATATTATACTGAAGTATATATTATATTAAATATATACGTATTGTATGAAACAATAAATCGCTTTGAGAATCGAATTTGTAGCCGCGCATTTTAGGCGCTTTAGATATTCCGTATAAGTCAATCTTATCGTGATAATCTCTTCGTCCAAATTACTTAGTGTAAAAGATAAAGTTTATCTACATTCAATACGTAAAGTGACAGATGTATCAATTTTCATAAGAGTTCGATAAATATTCTAAAATGTGCATCGTTAAAAAATATCCAATTTAATTGAATGTTAGGTTCACTATTTTGGTCATAGTGACTTACATATAAAAGATAGATATATGCTTTTGAGGACTTTTATTTAGAACTATTTAAGATAAATAATCCTACAGTATTCATCTTTGTGTAACTCTAACGATTAGGACAGCGCACGCCAATATTGCTATCAGGGGGCTGATTTTTTTCCGACTTACTTGACAGTTATCGTTATATTATAACCAAATTATTAAAAAATTTCTATAAATTTTAACTTATTATGTTATTCTGATATGAAAGCTATATTACTGTAAAGTGTCATGAAAAGCTGTTCAGTCGTTTTTGTGTGAAAGAGTAACAAACACACTCAAATACTTTCGCTTTTATAATATAAGTAGGATCTTTGTGTAACTCCAACGATTAGGACAGCGCACGCCAATATTGCTATCAAGGGGCTGATTTTTTTCCGACTTACTTGACAGTTATCGTTATATTATAACCAAATTATAAAAAATCCTTACAAATTTTAACTTATTATGTTATTCTAATATGAAAGCTATATCACTGTAAAGTTTCATGAAAATCCGTTCAGTCGTTTTTGTGTGAAAGAGTAACAAACACACTCACAAACTTTCGCCTTTATAATATACTAGCTTCCGCCCGCGGCTTCACCCGCGTGGATTTCGGACTTCAAAAATGGTGTTGTTAAAAATTCTAAAATGGGCATCGTTAAAAACTTCCTTAATTGAATGTTTGGTTCACTATTTTGGTCATAGTGACTTACACATAAAAGATAGATATATGCTGTCGCGGACTTTTATTTAGAACTAT
>LUGF01000253.1:0-16896 GCA_001625245.1 Calycopis cecrops
AGTATTTAGTTTATGTACTTTCTGGGTAAATGGGCTGTCTAACACTGTAAGATGAAATCAGTTACTTCTTGCTCATTTCATATGTCGACTGATGTCTTAGTTGCACTTGAAAGGATATTCAATCATAATAATATAGCCTCTTGAAGTCATTGAGTTAAATTGAAGTTTTTTGTTAGTGAAAGAATTTTCGTGATCGGGTCAGATTTTCGAAGCTCCCTACAAACTCTCTAACTCCCCACAAACCAACAAAGTTGGACAGCACATTGATGTTTAAAATGTTTACTTTTGTACTTACTTAGGGCACCTGGGCAGTATTGTCAATCTTTTAACAAACTATGTTGATATTTTCTAGACGGTCAAATTAATATTTCCAAGAATTTATCAGTCAATTCAAGAGTACCTACTGATATAACAGTTATAAAAATTACTCTTACTTATAATGTGGTCCCTTTTTTTAACAATCTACGTCATATTGTTTTTATTCAAAGTAATTTATATAAAGTGCGTGATAGTATGTAGGTATGGATATCACGTATGAGAAATATATCATCGTACTCACACATAAATATCCATAAAACATGTATTCTTTTTAAACGCTGTCCCGCCAGCATAACAAATTTCAGGCTTGTGTTCAGGCTATACTTCTGTATATAATATATATTCTCTATTATACTGAATAAAAGGAGGATTGTATTTATAAAACAGCCAATGAGTTTTATTTGTGTGTGGAGTGGAGAATAGTTCGTAACGAGGAAGACATTTGGCCGACCATCGACTAGGTAATAAGAATCACACGCGAAGCAGATATCGCCCTTATCTGCAATATTCAAGTTAAACCGGTTTCAAGTATAGACGTTGAATATGCACACTTTATATAAAAACTTCCTAAGACCCTCAGCTTTGATTATAATACAAAGTAAGTTGTACTTGATAGGCCTATTTTAGCCGTAAACTGCCTTTTGATCGGATACCCCCTAACTGATCGCGCCTTCGATCTAAGTGACACATTTATGTATTTAAAAACTAAATATCATAATGAAATATTTTGAAATTAGTTTTTTTTATGGTATAAGAGGGCAAACGAGCAGCCGGAGCCATTTTCATGACTACCGACGCCCAAAAAACATCCGCATAGAGGCTATACAGATGCGCTGCCCTCCTTTCTCTACCCACCTGCATGGGCCACCGGCTGCTTACACATCGCACGAAACGTGACGGCACAACTGTCACTTTAAACCCGTGAAGGTGTGGCAGGGTTAACAGCTAGGGTGGCCACTCGCACTTTATAATTAAGTATCGTACGACTTTTCATACAATTGTATTCTATACTTTATGAGAAAAATGAAGTACGCGAAAATACTTTTTACGTGTAATAAAATTTTTATGAGATTTTACAACCAAATAAAATCTGTAAAATACATTTATTTGAGATATTTGAGATATAGACATAGATATTGTTTTGCTTAATCGTCTAAAAAAATCGTCGTGTCAAAATCTATTAAAAGTCAATTATGAAAAGTTATTTTAAAATTTAACGAAATAAATAGTTGAAGGTTAAAAGCTACTTAGTCAAATCAAAGTTACAAGCAATCGGTTTTACATGTGTACCTATTGGAGGATGTAGAGACAAACATGTAGAAGGCTTTTGCCTCTGCGCCTATTGCAATTGTTACAAACGTGTAGTCCTCCCCACCCTGCCTCCTCCGTTGGGCCATCATCAAATCGTAAGAAACACATGTGGCAACGGAAGAAAATTCAATCAAGATGACTTTGGGCACCTACAACAGACACCAAGCAGAAAGAAAGAAGTCAGCAATTTGTTTAATCGGAGATATTTATTTGTATTCGCTTAATGCGTCTATTAATTTTCATCTTTAAATTTCGATTCTATTCGTCCGTGATCATGATCCTTATTCGATTACATCGGCGCTCGCGTGCCGGCTAATCGATTATAGCACGTGATCAATCGAATACCATCACTTGCTCGCTACAGTTCGGGCACAGATTAATAAACCTAACAGATACTTCACTCCCATACAAAAGTGTCAATACCTACCGCTATAATTACCTACAAAATCTCGCTCATGTTCGCAGCGAAGAAAAATGCACCTTATTTACGCTAGCATAGAGTTGCAGATTGTATGGCTTACGTGCAAACACGTCATAAAACAAATGCGCAAGGGTTGATATGGTATAAAAACCATCGTTGTAGCAACCCTATGATAAAAACTTTTATATAGTACTAGCTGCGTCCCGCGGTTTCACCCGCGTAACTTTCGATCCCGTGGGAATATCGGGATGAAAAATAGATGTTGGCCGATTCTCAGACCTACTCAATATGCTCACAAGATTTCATGAGAATCTCTCAAGCCGTTTTGAATTGGGCCGGTTGTATAATTCTAAATTTTAAAAGACGCCATATCCCTCTAGATCAGAGATTCTCAACCACTGTGCCGCGGCGAAAAAGTGGTTTTTACTACAGTGTAGCATGTTTACAGTGCAGCGGAAATAGTTGTTACAATACTTCACCAGACTACAGATAGATGAAGTAGATGTAGGCAACAATATAATATGTTTAAATAAACAGATTCTGTACAAAAATTTTTTTTGCTTTTCGTTAGTCGTAAGTAATTACCTTATTTTTTTAAATGTACACAATAGAATACATTTCATTTACTTATAATTATTAAACAAGCCGAGAAATTCCATTGTATAATAGCAGCTGCCGCTCCGCTCTCCCTTCCACGTTTTTCTGCCTGTTCGAGATCCCTACTGCTATTTTACAATATCGACCATTCGATTCATAAATTATATAAGACAAAAGAAGACTTTCTTATAGTATTATATTTGTATTAAAACTTTGATAAAATGTGTACTTTATCGAATTCTCCTATCAAATACACCAACAAAAGCGGATAGAGATCCGGGAAGTATGTGCCTACCCCTTATCATTTTATCAACCTGTAGAACTTAAAATGTACCTTATATATATGAATGTTAAATATAAATTCGAACATGCAACAATTTAGTAGAACCAAAGAATTGACATGTACACCGCAGTTCAATTAAGCTAATGGGATAGGGCTCAAAGGGATTAAATTAATTAGTAAGAAAGTTTTATTTAAGAATATAACAATGAAGTCTTCGGGAGATGCTGCGTATATGGAATATTTGGTTGCTTCTACTACAGTGAAATGATTGACGTTTTCATTGGAGGGTTTGACAAGTGTTCGATCCGATACTTTTCACAATTCGGCCGGTCTGTATTTGGCTATTCTTTTTCGGCTTTTGATCTCAATAGCCGAAATAACAATGACAAGCGTGAGAACTTGTGCATTAAGACTTCCGATCAGATAAGGAAAGCACTGATTTCGAGGAAGATCTATTACTCACAGTACTTTTTATCTATTCTTTTTATGATAATATGAGAAAATTAATATTTCTATTTTAAGAACTCTTTATTTAAGGTTACCGTTAAAACACATCCAACTTAGACCGGTGAACGGAAATTGAGCGCCATGTTAATATTTACATGTCCGGGTGCTTCACGTCAAAGTTCAAAGCCGTGGGTTGGCGTTAAAAGCTTTAAAAGCTCCTGCGTCTTATGAGATTTTAAAATTTATGTGACATATGCCTCGCCGTTTTAACCTCGTAAAACTTAGGAGGAAACATTTTTTCTCGTAAACTCCTTATTTTCGTAACATGCTATTGGCAATTGGCCTGGCAATATTTTTAATACTGGTAAAATCTGAGACTATTTTAGTATGTGGTGCCATTTCTGCTTTACCATATCGGGTCAATACGACCCGGGAAGTATGTACTACCAATATATTTGGTAGTCTCCTAAACGTCCGTCCGTTCAATTAAAGCGGAACTAAAGACTGCAAAGGATTGTAAGTATTCCCTAATTGTTGTTATTTTATTGTCGAATTACAATATTAATAGCACAAGGGAACTAACTAGCAGTCTGTCTGTCTAACTGTTCTAACCACGCCCATTATGTGCTCTCTTCCTTCATTTCATGCTCCCAAACGAGCCACTAGACCAGGGATGGCGAACCAATTTCACGCGTGCCATTGCTGAAAATGTTTTTTATCGATGTTTTCAGACAATAAAAAAACTGCTACAATATCATTAGAGTACGTAGGTAAATTTCGCATTCACGTCAACAGCTCAGTTGATAGGGCATTCATATTTTTTTTATTTTTGTTCTTTTTTATTCATATATAGTTAAAGTCAGATAATCTGGCTTCAAAGCTTTTCATGTTGATTTTTTAGGGTACTTTAAGGTGTTCCAAAGCGACCTTATTCCTAAGCCTCAGCTGTCCGGCTGTACGTTAATCTGTCACTGGTCTGTCTCTTGAACCCCAACAGGAAGATGCTCAGTGACATCACTATACCAAAAAAGTCAAAGAAAATACGATTGTAGGACCCCTCTATCATACTTTGTCTTTATAGTGTTACCGAATTTGTATGCTTTATAACGAAGATGGTAAGAACGATAAAGGGTCTTATTTTATTGAGATCTAAGTGACCTCAATAAAATAAGACATTTAACTTTATTCCAATATTAAGTATAGCGATTTCAAAAATGTTTACGTTCAGCAGTTTTTGCGTGAAGGAGTAACAAACAAACACACAAACTTTCGCATTTTTATTATTAAATAAGATAGGATTCGAGTGTAGTTATTTAGCCGTATTACGATAAAACGGTGAGGAAAAGATTTCTTTTTTATGGTATAGGCGGGTAATCGTTCAGTCGGGGCCATTTTCACGCCCTCCTACCATGACAAGGTGGCGGCCCTTCAAAGGGGAAGAGCCACAAACCTCTGATTGACGATGGTGTCCTAAATAATTTAAAAACACTTAAAATTAGAAGACCAATTGGATCATTAGAGCGTGTAACAGATAAACTATTTGTTAGTTCTCGCACAGCAACTGTTAAGAATCCGTTTCTCCGCATCCTTTTTGTGGTAGGTACTTTGCAAATCAGTAGGCCAATCTGTGAGAGTTCGAATAAGGAATCAGGTCTTTAGGGTATCACACAAATGACAAAACCCAGGTTTAATAGTGAATACCTGAATGACAGCATCGGCGGAAAAAATAAACTTCTGTACGGCATTTGCAAGTCGCTGGACGCTCGTTTGCGCAAAAGAAAAGGGCCGGCTCGATTTCTTCACGTTTTGTCATAACCGAGTTATTTCGTTCATTCCCCCCGATCATTGGCCAACAACTAAACGAGGAGTTTGTTACGTCGACGCAACGCGCCGTGTGGACTGGCGAATTCTCGCGACTTCCGCGCGAATTCCAGCGACTGGTCGAGCATTCGCGGGAATCCGCGCATCTCGTTCGAGTTTCTCATGCGATAATAAGCATCATTGTAATTGTTATAAAGTTGAAATTCATATGACACATAAACTGCGCTCCGCTTCGCTGCCCTTCGCCACGCTTTTGGTGTGAATTGACCCTAACGTATCGAGCATCGGATGAGTCGCAAAATCGCTCGATTTCGATACCGCGACTGAACGTAGAGTAACTAGTCGAATCTAGCAGTATCGATACAGTCGCAAAATCTCTCTGCTCTCGCCCTAGAGACGTAAAGAACGCTTTATATGTATAAAAACGCTTGGATTGGTTAAAACTAATCGAGGAATATCAGCATATTGTTCTTCCATCGTAGGATCATAGGATCCTTATTCAGACATTAGACAATATAGGTAAACGGTATGGTTACGCTGTAGTCAAACCGCGCCAACATGACTACCTCTATTTGAATACAATATCGTCGCTTGAAACGCTACATACTTGATACTACCCCTTTCGTGTCGGCCCGATTCCCGATAAAGCATTAATATTACAAATAATATCGTTTGCTTGGATGAACAGGGTATTAACTCAAAATTTACGATTTTTAACCTAAAAATACTGTCCTACTAAAAATCATGCGATCTTTCTAATGAACGTGGTAGTATAACGATATGACGTCAAATTGGTGATAACAATAGGCGAACTCGACCTGTGTTCAGAGTATCATAAATCAACCTAATTCTGGTCTTGCCAGTATATATTTCAACAGATTAAACTGAAGCATTATGAAAATGGCAGCTGTAATTTGTATGGGTAAACGTATTATATTAATATAAGTTGTTTTTTTGGTTATTAACAAAGTTGTTTTTTTGATTATAAGACGATTAGATTTATGTTAATTAATTTGTATGTCTACTTTTTTTCTATGACATGTTTTCCGTGACCATGGTTGCTATAAAGCTTCTGAATTGTAGTGTTGTTAAATAGAATAAACCGCGTTAAAATCATATTATCATATTCTTGGTACGTGTAAGTTGTTAAAAGGAATATTTATGCACAGTTACAAGCGTACAAGAACATTTAAAAAAAAAAACAAAAATATTTAAAAACTTGCGTGTTTTTGATGGTTTTTTGCAATTATTTAAACAATTTGTTGACCGATTTTGAAGTTTAAGGTCGCAAAATGACCACATTATGATCACTTTAAAAGGATAAAAATTTTAAATCGATATTGTTTTGTTGTTTTTTAGTTATCTTAAAAAAACTGTTTTTTACCTATAAAACCATTTTTTAAACAGTCTTCCGCAACTCCAAAAATGACACACTAAATTTTCTCTTATTGTGTGTGAACAGACCAACCCATTTTTGCGCATAATTTGCTGGACCTAATTACAGTAAATTTTAAGCCTTATTTGCCTCTAGCAGCTGGGCTATAAGTCATTTCCTAAAACACGCGACATTCTAGATGCTGTCCTTATTTCCCGAGCCAAATCTTTTGAATACGGACAGGATTTCATCGAATTCTTCCTCTTATTGCATTGACTTTGTGGTAGATGAAATTTTTGACGTTCAAAAAGCAATTTTTTTAATTCTATTTTGAATAATAATATTTTGATTTTGACCACCTCTTTCGTTCGAATACTACGTGGACGGTCAGATCTTTCTCTGTCACATATAGAGGAAGTTTCATTGTACCTATTAAAAGCCCGGTACACAAACATTTCACTAATACCAATTGTATGGAGTTTTAAAAATTGTGTTTGGCTCCATAACTACTTTGTGTAATGCAATCACAGCGATTCGCTTCTCTTTATCACCCCACGCCATTTTGGGTGGATATCAGTCATCTTGGGACACTGCTATTTTCCTGTCTATAGACATGAAAATAGCAGCGTCCTATAGCGCATATCTTTATATTATATATATCTATATAACTTTATAGTTATCATCATATAGATATCAAAGTGTCATGTCGACCTACTCTGTGACATTTAGAACACTTTACAAGAGGCTTGGGGCATTTAAAGTAAAGATGTCCCTTTGAGCGACAATTGAAACAAGTAATAGAACTATCGTTTGAAGATGATGCAACGTTACCCGTTCGACTTGGCGTATTGTAATCATTACGCCTCCTACAACAACACACATTTGGGAAAAAATATCGATGAAACCGATCACCCTCGTAGGTCTTCGTAGGGCGTAGCTTAACCTACTTTAGGTTATTGTTAAACTCATTGTTAATCGAACAATTAAATCATTGTTCGTGGCCGATCAACTCTATAACTGGGGCCAGGGATTAGAATGGGAACCTGACCCAATAGCACGGCCCCGACGTCGGAAGGGGCTAATCTAGGCTGTCGGATTAGCCCCACTTTTTTGGAGAAGTCCGGTCGTTTACGGGGGAATTGCCAGTCGCCGAGGTGCCCTGTTGCTGACTGATCCGAGGCACCTCAGTATAGGCGGCCGATAGCACCCGGGGATTTCATTCGGGAGTTCGAAACACATCCACTGGACCTCACCCTCGGTCCGGTATGCATTTCCCCGCGAAAAAAAAAACTGTCAATATAATTCTATTTGAAAAATAGCATTAGCAGGTATTGCTAATAGCAATAGCAGCCGGTGAGCGCTGCGCAGCGGATTGGCGCAGTTGTATCAATTCGTGACGATAGCCGCGGCAGCACGAGCAGACGATGATTCTGCGAGATCCTTGCCAATTAACAATAATAGTTTTTAGCATCTACAAATAAATATTTAGCTAATGGTGCGTTATCAATTATTGCGAATGCTAATCCATCTTAAAAGTGTAACTCTTTTGAATTAAAAGATATTTTAAAATAAACTATGTAATATCACATACTCCTGATGTTCCATTAGCTTAAATATAAACACTAAAGTATATCATTATTATGTTAGAATATATAAAGATATTTTATATAAAAATATATAGATAGGTACATAGGCTCTTAATGTTTCCGCTTTATTGAAACCACTTCTTTGTAGATTTTTGGCTTATCCATTACTTTAACCTACAATTATTAGTGTTTCAAGTCTATATACAGACTGCAGATTTACATATTATATTGATACTTATATATCTGCTATAATATGTTATTCCGATGTATAAGCCATATTACTCGATACATAGTAGATATACAGCGCACCGCAAATATCGTTCCGGAAGACAGAAGCGATAAATTTATTCCGATCTAGAATAAAACCCTCCCGTTAAGCTGTCAGCCGTTATGATTTACGTTCAGATTCCTTTTTATCCTTTACAGATGCGTCTTCAATTGATACTAATAATAATGTTGTTTAGTGTGAAGTGTTACTTTAACGAACTATTGATCTAATAGATAATGTATTATTTCAAGTACAGCAAGATGGTTTCTTGTTAAACAAACTAAGTTCATAACACGGAAGGAGAGGAACGGCACTTGATACATGGCTTTCTCTTTCTTTCCTTGTATTTTTGCACGTACTTTCACTTTTTCAATGGTTATCTTATTACAATAAGATAGATATTGCGACAGTTGTACCCTATTTTTTTTCTGTCACGCCTCTTAGTTATACGAAGAAATTTGTTCGTATCATCCTTAATAATTGCTTTTGTTTTTTTTCATAGTGTTCTCTATGGCCCAATTAGGCAGCACGCAAGCATGCAGTATGGCACTACCTCTTACTGATATAAGGCAGCCTTACAGTATAGGGGGACAAACTAGTAGTCGGAGCCAGTTTCATCACAAAATTAAAAAGTGCCAATAACACATTTTGGTCCAACAAGAGGTTAAAAACGCTTAACACAAGACCACAAGACAAAATAATAATAATACATTAATAGGGTTAGGGTTATTTTTTGGTCATCGGCCAAAATTTAAAATAAGGAAGTAAACATCATTTAATTGTAATATTTCGTTAAATAAAAGCGATTTGAAATGTTCCTTAAAAATACATCCGATTGTTGTTCTTACACGAAATGTATCTTACGTTTATTGCGGTATGTAAGTATCCGGGGGCCCATTGAGAGGAGAAGAAGAGGCAAACATCCTTTATGTTTGCCTCTCAATACTATAAAAAAATAGAAAGTGAATTAAATACGAATGTGGTACGACTGTTCCTTTGCTACTCAATACCCATGAAAATGGCTCCGGCTGCTCGTTTGCCCTCCTATATCATAAAAAAAAAAAGTATTATTGTTTTTGGGGACAAACAAGCTGTCGGAGGTTCTTGGTGACTACAGACGCCCATAAACATTCACATAGTTGCTAAGTTGCTTTGATGGCCTCGTTCATCATCATTACTATCAGAATAGAACCTCTGCAGACAACATAAGAAAATAGAGAAACTTTAACAAATTCCAATTATTAATCTACTGGTTCAAACAGAATGAAATTTGGAATATAACCTGTATTTACAACGTCTGCTTAGTTACTTTTTTATCTTTAGGCTTTTTATTATATTTTTAGGCGCTAGTCATTAGAGTGGGAAGCATATCGCTCCAAACTGGTTTCAGCCATGGTCCAGAGGCCAGAGCGCGACCGCATGGAACGCTACCGTTTCCTTCTGCTGTTGTCTACGAAAGAGGCAGTAGAGAGGTTGTAACTCTGCTGAGACGGTGCCCAAGGGGGTTTCGACAAGAAAAAGAAAAGGCCTAACGGCCTGGCCACGGACACAGCGCCATGAATTAGGCCGGTACGTGATACACTCATTTAGTGCGGTTTGTGACTCTCTGGTAGCTGCCGTAGCCTATCGGAAAGGAGGAAAAGAGCGCTTCAGCGTAACGCTCATGCGGATTTCAATAGGCGTCAGTGTCTGCTTATCTAAATGCTCCGACTGCTCGTTTGCCACTGCTCTAATTAGAGTCCGCCCCTACGAGCCATTTTTTCATTAAATAAAGTAAAAAAAGCTAAATTAGTTTTTATAGGATAGAAAGATAAAAAAGGCAAACTATAATTTGGGATACATATTTACAACAATCAGGTGATTAACTATACTTAGAGACAATTTTGATTGAAATATGTGGCTACTTGCTTTGATACTTGCAATGACGATAAATAAGGCACAGCGACAAACCTTGAAACCTGCTGGAGTGGACCTAAGAACAGATTGTTTTGCCCACGGCCAGCTTTATGTTGCCTTTTCGTGGATCACTAGCTCTGTAGGCCAGTTCATATTGACCTCAGGAGGTAAAACAACCAATGTCGTATATAAAGAAATACTTTAAATTGTTTAGCCATTAAGGACGGAATTTCGGCACACTGCGTACAATAACAAATCACTTGCATTATTATAGAACTACGCTACGCGAACGAAGTCGCGATCACCAGCTAGTCTTAAGTAAATTATAATATCATCTAATATAACACAAATTCCTTAGCGTAGTTACAGTGACATGCTTTGATTGATATTATATAATCAAAGGTCATATGATTGGTCACGTTGCAAGAGGTAGTGCCACACTGCATGCTTGCATGCAGCCGAATTGGGCCGGCACGATCGGGGAGCTATCTCTCGCTTACACGAGACCGGCATAAATTGACAGCTGTGCTGTCGTGTTTCATGTGATGTGTAAGTAGCGGTGACCCATGGAGGTGGGAGGAGAATGGAGGGCAGCGCATCTGTAGCCTCTATGCGGATGTCTATGGGCGTCGGTAGTTATGAAAATGGCTCTGACGGCTTGTTTGTTATTATCATAAAAAAAAAATTTAAACACAAAAAAGTTTCACTTAGATGGAATTTCAATCTACGGGCGATTTATATAGGACCTTGAAAAAGGTACTATACCTATTGAACTTAAAGTGCACTGAAAAAGGCTCATTAATTTTAAACATTTTTTGAATACTTAAATGAACTGTAAATCATTTGAGTTAAGGTTCTTTTTTTATTGGAAAAGTTTGGTGTTAGGTTTTATTTTCGTTACAAAATTTCTTGTATTAAGTAAAGAGGGTCAGAGAGTAGAATTGATTTTGATTATACGTAGGTATTTAAAAAACCGAAAAGATCACACTTTTACAAACTTGTAGACAAGTTATTATCAATTAATTTCGGAGCTACAGCTAAAACATATTTTAAGTTTTATTATCTTACAAGAGCGAGAGCAAAATGTCAGCTCATTTGTTTTTATTTTTTGTAACTAATTTTATGATCTACAATTTTAGTCCGAGATATTTTATGATAAAACTTACCGTTTTGCTGAAAATCATTGCTCATTTTCTTGACGTTTGACCTCCAATAACATTTTTGCACACACGGGAATGATGGGCAACTTTTAGGTTTTGTTTATCTTCTTGTTGTTTATGTCTTTAGAACAACTGCCTCTAAATCGAATCAGCAAATGAGTTGTGTAAATAGATACAAGATAATGATAATAATAACGGATATAATAGAATAAAAATATATTTTAATATAGAATTCTTTAAACACCAGAGCGGGTGTTTTATAGTGTAATACTAATAAACGCTCTATGAACCCAGCTTAGTAGCCAAAGTCCTGCACTTTTTATTTTATTGAAGCTTCTTTAGTTTCGTTGCGGTGAGAAACCCCATGAAACGAATATGCGTCACGACAAAGGGATAGTTTTTATATAGGTCGCTATTGTTTTTATATTTAACTCACTCGCTTGGGTGTATATCTGGAGGTTCACTTTTACTTGAGTGTGAATTTGCACACACAATTTTCTGGGTATTTAAATTATGTTTTTGAGTAAACTTCTTGTTACAAAGGTCACAACTGTATGATTTTTCACCAGAATGTGTCAGTTTGTGTATATTTAAAGAAGATTTACGAGTAAACTGCTTATTGCAGATATCACAACTGTATGGTTTATCAGTAGTATGTGTCAGTTTGTGTGCATTTAAAAAATCTTTTCTAGTAAACATCTTGTTACAAATATCACAGCTATATGGTTTTTTTCCAGTATGTATCATTTTGTGTCTATTTATATCAATTTTATGAGTAAACTTCTTGTTACAAATATCACAACTGTATGGTTTTTCACCAGTATGTGTCAGTTTGTGCTATTTAGCATATCATTACCGCTGGTTTAGCATGCGAATATTCCATTCAAGGAGTTTGATTATAATAATCATCAATATCGTTATTGACATGCAACGGACAGTCGGAACCTTTTGAGGATTATGATCAATGCAGACATGTGTCCTTCATTTCTGCAACGTGTCCAGCGACCTTCATCTTGAGAAATCCAATATGTTTTCAAATGTTCTTTAAAACTCCAATATCCAGCTCGATATGGGCCATGTTGAGAATTTACAAGGAATATACTGATTAAAACTCCTTTAATTTGGCCACTGGTTTTAATTTCGACAAGAACAAGTTGCTGGTGCGTACATGACACGGGAAAGAAAAAAATGCTAAGTAACAATGGCAGTTAAACAACGTTAACCTTTTTTTTTTTTTGTTGACGCAGGGGAATTCATTTACGCATGCTACCCAGGAGCGCGGGTGGCTCAACCGGGTACAGTGTCGGGCTCTATAACTGGGTTGCCTCTACCGACTAAACCCCTGCGGGTGCCTTCAGCCGCTATGATTGGAGGGCCCCGGATCTACCTGTACATGTGTACCTTTTGTCTGCAATACCATTATCTCTTATAAGACAGAAATCCTTCCTCGAATCGGAATTCAAACCCGCAACAGCTTATGTGACGTAGACGGTGAACCCGCTATGTTATTTTGCATTCTTTTTATAATTCTGCAATGGAAAGTTCTTATAATATATGAGTTTATTCATTACAAAGATACATTTTTTATTTATACCATAAGGGGGCAAACGAGCCATCGGAGCCTTTTGATGACTACCGACGCCCATGGACATTCGCATGATTGTTACGCAGATGCGTTGCCATCCTAGCATCATCCCCTCAATGGGCCACCGGTTACTCAGTGGAAGTCAAAAGAGTTGTTAAAATCAAAATATGTAAAAAATAGTTAGCAGTCAAGTCACGTGTTTTTAGTAAGAGGTAGTGCCACGCTGCTTGCATGCATGTAGCTGAATTGGGACGGCGTGACCGGGGAGGTACCTCTCGCTTACACGAAACCGGTGTAAATTGACAGCTGTGCTGTCACGTTTCGTGCGGTATGTAAGTAGCCGGTGGCCCATGGCGGACGGAGGAAGGAGGGCAACCCATCTGTATAACCTCTATACGGATGTCTATGGGCGTCGGTAGTCATGAAAATGTCTCCGATTGCTCGTTTTTCCTCTTATACCTACTACTTATACTTATAAAAAGAAATAAAATAAATAAGTTAGTTAAGTGATCACTAACGCCCACAGACATCTGCAACACCAATGTACCTATTCGCACAAAAAAAAAAGACGGACCGGCCTTCCTAAAAACTGTTAATAAGATTTTATCATTTCTAAGAACAGTCTAGAGTTAGGAAGTGGTGGTGTTTCACTCCTCAGCCTCGTGTCTTCAAGAGGAAGTTAGCCGTCGGTCCGGCGACTGATCTCTCTCCGGTCTTGTTGGACGTTGGACACGACTAGAGTATTTTCTAACTAAAGCCAGGGGGAATCGTGTTTCTCCATAACAATTTCTGGCATTGGTATTTATTTAAAAACTATAAAGTGTAACTTCGTTATTCATGTTATTCTTATGTTAATGTTAATAATTCCAGGATTTTTACCTTCTACCCCCTTTGTCGTAGGAGGGAGGCTTGCGTAAAAAAAAAGCTTATGAATATTTTTCAAAGATTCGCAAGACGTATTACATTAATAGAACTTATTAACATTTACGAATTATCCCTCTCGACCTCATGTCTGTGGTTGCACACGCTTACCACCAGACCACGAGGCAGTTGTGTAAACTGTGGTAATGACGACAGACTTGCAGATATCACCATTTGGGTGACATCATTATATTCCAAAAATCACACAAAGGAAGTTGTCATTCAAACTCAAAATTCAAACTCGATCTCAGTGAAACTTTTTTGTATTTTATGTCATTGTAACTACAGTAATGAATTTGTGTAGTAAATCAATTCTTTAGTTCTAACTTATTGTAGTCTAAACTTATTGTTATGCATGACGAACGTATATGAAGTATGCAACTTTTTGTCACATTGATCCATTTCAGTGAAAAAGTTTTAATTGTAATTTGAACAACAGGTGACTAAGCTACGAGTTAGTACATAGAAAACACTTGGTACGGGTGAAGTTAATTTTACATTACTTTAATTATTTATTTATTTATTTATTGGTATGTACAGAAATTGACAAATTCTGCATGCATACTTAGACGTATTAAAAAGGATATCTATCAAAAAAAAGAATAGTTTAAAAAATACGAGGTAAGCCGAGGGTAAGGCTACTTCACATTTAAGCGCGGTATAAAATCGTTAATTTTACTCGTAAAAAGCTGATTGTCAAATACATTTGATTAAATTAAATTATTTTTTTCTCTCTCCTTCCTTAACTTAGATATGAAATTCATAATTTGAATAATTATTCAAGTCATAAAAAAGACCTACGTTGAACACGGACTAACTGTACGACGATTTACTATCTAGTGAATTGAAACAACGCGACTCTTTGAGCACCTGCAATTGACGACAGACAAAGTTCTTGAGCGATATCCTTCCGCGGAGTTGGTGATATTAGGAGACTTTAACGCCCACCACACTGGCTGGCTTAGTTCTCGGTCCACTGACTACGCGGGAAGGTGTGCTTACGAATTCGCTCTGGCCTATGGTTTCTCACAACTGGTACATTCTCCTGCTAGCGTAGATTCTATCTAAAAAAAAAAAATCGAAATATATTTACACGAACCTTTTCATAGTTTGAGATTTACTGTAAAAGGTGTTAAATTTGGCATTATACCGTACCTGAAGATTTTAAATATCGATAATAAAGAATATTGTCGCCAACCAAACATCGTAAGTGTTCCGTCATTTCTGTAGGAATTGTTTTCGCGGGCTTTCTGTTACATACATTTGGAAGTATTTGTAACTGCTCCGGGACTCTGAAGGGTAATGATTTCGGGCCTGATCGGACCTGATGTTCCCTGCTAAAACCTGAAATTAGCTTGACGAATTTCAATGAGGTATCGTTAGATTAGTTCATCTGCAAAGATTCACAACAAGATAAGTTAAACAAAATACTGAGTACATTCTTCTTTGATCTTGCCAACAAAGGAGTAGCAGCGGTAGAAAAGAGTGGTGGACCAATCCCGTTTTAAAAAGAAGTTACTCATTCTTCTGTGTTATCCAGAATGGCAACTGGAATAAGACTGGCAGCAAAAAATAAAAAAGCAGTACGAGATCACAAATTTTATCGTAGGTAGGTAGAGGATGTAGGCCTTCCACTCCTAGGATCATCTTTAATGCTCTCACGACCGCGCTTAAACTCAGCTACCCACTTCTTGATACTGACATTTCTGGGTATTCTAAACATTTCCACTGCTTTTTGGCCTTATGCTATAAAACACCATGGTACGTAATAAGCATCGTTTTAGTTTTTCCAGACCAATGACCATGGCCCTTGAAAGATTCCTGTTACCGAGGTTTCGTTCAACCTCGGCAACAGGAAGCGCGTCCACGCCGCGCGATCTGTTGAAGTGGTGGTATAATGACATGTGAGGTGTAATGTGTAACCGCGCCGTCAGCCGTGAAGTACAAGCGACACGGCTATAAAAAAGAAAGCGGCCGTTAGAGGATATCGACATGCGCTCGAGACGAGTGACGAGTTGGGGGAAAGTGATAGGCGCACACGTCGCACAGGCAGTGGACCCGCCGGGCGCCGACCGACAGACACTACTTATATCATTTTGCATCTAAAACGGTTAAGCTTTAGTCAACAATCAATAAAATGAAATCAAATCCGTAATAAGCAAAAATCCGGCAGTACTCTAGGACTACACACTACACACACTACAAGTTCAGCCGCACCACGCCCGCCGCACACCGCCACCGTACCTCGTGCCCCGCAGCTCGCTACAGTTGTTATAATTCATTTATAGGTCACGCGAGTTGCAAGTGGCAGATATTAGCGCGTTCAACAAACAAAAAAACAGAGTTTGTTTTTTCAGCGTTATATAATATTATTAGTATAGACATAGATAACTTCCTTACTTTTCTTATATTCATTAAAACCTTATCATGTTACGTAACATAATATTGTTTTTGATTTTCAACGAATTGTTACAAATATAAAACAATTAAAAATATAAAAAGCTTATTATAAGCGAAGTGGACCATTGGCTGCCATACAGTCCTTTAAACGTTGAGGCCCGTTATCTCTGTCTCAAACAGAGGAACTCCAATTGTACCTATTAATAAATAGCCCATCCATCCAACCATGGGCTTGGCATTAATTTGTTTTTCTTTATATTCTGATAATATTATGAATTCTATGCTTTTAATAGATATGATAAATGACGTCTATACTTTGATGCGTAAAGCATCAGAATATCATATTAAAGTATTTTCTATGTTGTTCCGTTTGTAATATACTCCAATATTTTGGGGCGTAAACTTCGTTTATTTGACATTTGTGTTCCCGTTTGCTGCCCAGCAGTGCGGCTCGCTACTGCACAACAAACGGCATGAATTTATTGGCTACAAGTATTTACAGCCAAT
>LUGF01000253.1:18525-32568 GCA_001625245.1 Calycopis cecrops
AGTGTAGTAACAGATGTAACATGCCTCCCTCTCGTTATATAAAAAAGACATAAAAAATAAGGATAATAAATGTTAGTAGTAGGAGGTAATGCCACGCTGTATGCAGACGGCGCGACCGTGGAGGTACCTATACCGCGGCGTAGAGGCAGAGAGCGTAAGTGTTCGGTTGCCCATGGAGAAGGAATGAAGGAGGGAAACACAACCTATATAATATCTATGCGGATTTCTATTCTCATCCTCTCCATCTGTACATATAATAAAATCGTAAGAAAGTCAAAACTGTTCATTGAATAATTTTTAAAAGAATATTTGGGGCGTGATCTATAATCACTATCGAGGTCAAAAATATAGTTTTTACAATTTTGTCTGCTTAATTATTTGTATGTCAGGGCTAGACTCAACAAGTACTGCATGGATTTACTTAAAATTTTGCATGAATATATAAGCTATATATTTACTCGATATTTCCACGAGGTCGAAACATATGCGGGTGAAACCGCGGGGCGCAGCTAGTATACTATAAAACGAAACGAAACAATCCATCAATAGAGAATTTATAATGTTAATAAACAATTAGAAACATTTCATAAGGCGCTCGCAGCCACGACAATCTCATTAAAACTATTGTGGAAGGACAAATAAATGCGAGGAGAGGAAGAGGGAGGCCAAGAAGGGCATATGTAGACCAACTACAGGAGAAGGTGAACGTCGTGACGTACGAGGAGCTAAAGAGATTAGCAGAGGACAGGGACATTTGGAAAAGACTCCACCGACAAGAGCTGTGCTGAATTATGAAGTTTGAAGTGTTTATGAGTTTAACATTTTGATTATATTCATCGTCTTGATCACTGAACTGAAGTAAAACATAAAAAAAATAATAGAATTTTCTTTCAGTATAAAGCAAGATAATCAATAACTCTTGAAGTTATTGGATTAATATTGATGAATGAAAATACAATTTCACCTCATAACCTTTCAATTTAATTTCTAATCCGCCATTTGTAATTTTAACGCTACGCATAGGAACGCCTCGCATCCAATTCCACTTGGGTTCATGATGGGTGCGTTCACAAGCTAGTGGAACGGAAAAAAATACGGTCGTGAGTGTGGGCGATGTGAGCGCTTAGTGGAACGCACCCATAATGATACGCTCGCGTTTTATTTTTTATTTTTATTGTTCAGACACAGAAAGGGTTACAAACATTTTCTAAAATAGGGATTTACAAATAACATAGAAACCAGTGAAGTGTCTACTATAATTAGGTACAAAACAAAATATTATAGTCGCTACGACAAAAAACTAATAAAATAGCAAAAAAAGAAAAAAAAAAGAAAAAACAAAAAGCAAAATTACAAATTAGATTCAATTAAAACCTGAATTACAGTGAGTTTAGACATTAAGTCTCTGGTTTTTTATGTAAAGCCAATTGAGCATCGAAACGGGTCGGCTTCAAAGAATAAATTATTATGATTTTAGCTCATAAAACTAAACGCTTGTTTCATTATAGGCTCTGTCTATGGGATCATCCTCCTCCTGTCCGCCTCTCCGTCCGTCCGTTACAGTAATTTTTTTTCCGACACTATTGGGCCTTCGTAGTTAAAACTTTGTATGTATTCTGTTAACTGCTATTAGTAGTTTGAACAAAAATAAATGAATTAAATAATAAAGGCATAAAAAAGGTGGCAGTCCATACATAGAACTGAATCAATTTTTTTTTACTGTATGTGAGTCGTGTCTATGAATAGGTATTTAAAATGACATAAGGGTTCCTAAAACCATTTTTCGTCGAAACCAATTATTTGAAAGTTAGACACTTCCATAGTGGAAAAATGAGTGCCCCCCGCCCACTCTAACTTATAAAATAAGAGAGTGAGAAACCAAACAAATCAACTCGCACTAAGCCGGTTTTTTGACAAACAGTGAAGAATAATCTGTCTTTTTTGGTTACAAACAAGTTTTGACGAACCTATACAAATTTTATTGTCTTTTTTTTCGGCTATGGATCAAAATTTTTGTTTAATTATTTTTTATTTTATTCTAATAACAATTGCAAAACCAACAGTCTTTCTAGGTAGGTATTTTTGAACTAAGATTTTAAGGTTTACGTAACTTATCTTATCAAATAATTGCTCGAACTAAAAATAATCTATATCTATATCTATATCTATACTATATAATAAATCTGTAGAAGGATTAATTCTGTACATCGAAAATATTGAAAAAATAAATAGCAGGGGGTGGTACTGGATCGATACCAAACCCAAATATACGATTAAAAAATTTTTAAAACCTACAAAAACACTAACTCAATTAAAACGCGCAAACGCCTCATCACGTCGTCATCACGCTGAATAAAGGCTCGTCCTGGTAGCGCCAGGCGACATTGGGTTCAATGTTAAACTACACTACTTAATATTAATAATGTCTGCGAACTGATCAGACCTTAAACCTATTTCTGTGCCAAAATGTCTAGCTGTTCAGTGGTTGTGTGCAAAAATAGAAGTAAATTAAAGAACTACAAGAATTGTGACATCACATACCATCGGTAAGTACTAAGAAAAATTACATTCAATGTATTTTCAATTAAAAACTAAAAATATTAGAACAAAAATGTCACCTTAAATTCATTTTTGACTTCACTGAGTATCTCTGTAGTCAAAAATTAAAATATATTTCAAACCCACAGAGGTCATTAGCAATGGAGATATAATATATCGCTGTAATATAGCCACGGAGCTGCCATATCGGGCAGTGGACGTGCGCTCCAAATGCATCCATCTTGCCAAGTAGGTAAGCACTTTTACTGCTCACTACCTCTTCCTAATTCAACACATTCAATTTCACTCAGCCAATCTGAGTACTTATCCAAAAAAAAGGCTTAGATCTCTTAACAATTTTCCAGCATCTATCAACACTTTTACATAAATTAAAAATTCGACTATCTAAATTCTTAATATCTATATTTTCGACTTCATCCAGGGAAGCTAAAAAGGTTTCCAGGACGTGTTGATACTTTTCTGTAAAACTTCCACTTGTCGATGACCAAATCTCAAAGAAATACATCCTTGAGAATGTGCATTTGAGCAAAGTACCTGAAAAGAAATTTAAAATAATATATAGTGAGTTTCGTAGACTGTAATCCTCAGAGTTTTTTTTGATAATTGTATTATTCGATTCTACAATCTATGAATGAAACAATTAATAATTAATTCTATTACATATATCCAATACCACATTTTGAGGTAGCCGGACAGTCCCCAAGGAGGAGAAGTCTGGCCTTTATGCCTATACCCTGAGGTGAGGAGGTATCCTGTTGTGGTTCTTTTCATGACGTAAGTGAGCTCTAAGAAAGTATTTTTCGAAATTCAACCCATAAGACCACATAATACCAGGATTGTGGTCATCTATTCTGGTGACCACATTCATTCAACTGAGTGGTTACCTTTTTGGTAATTGTATTACACTGCTGTGCATTTTTGAAGGTTAGCGACGGTCAAGGTGATTCATGGACTTTATATTTTTGTGAAAAAGAAAAAAAACACGAGGCACCATACGTACAAGTGCGTAATTCTGCGTCATTACACTATCAACTCATTTTAGCCTTTATCAGTGCAGAGTAAAGTGTATATTTAGTTACACAATTAGCAAAATAGCAGTAGGGATCTCGAACAGGCAGAAAAACGTGAGCGGAGCGGCAGCTGCTATATACAATGGAATTTCTCGGCTTGTTTAATAATTATAAGTAAATGAAATGTACTCTATTGTGTACATTTAAAAAAATAAGGTAATTACTTACGACTAACGAAAAGCAAAAAAAAAATTTGTACAGAATCGACTGCTTGTTTGGAGGAATAAGTCATTCTGTCAACTGTATATAAAAAAACATTTCCTCATGGGGATATTAGTTTCATTTTGCTTATTTAAATTGATACGTTATACATACGTTAATACTTCAACTAATTTTTATTTTGTTCTAAATTAATATTTTGCTAACTATAATGTTAGTTAGAGTGGGTACAGAATTAAAAATGCTTCATATCAAGTTCTTACATAAAACGCCCTGAAGTAACAATTGTGTCAATCGCAAATAGTTATTCAGTAGTTTTTGCTTCATTTGCGTAATAAATAATACAATCCCTACTAATAATATAAATAAAGTAGGTTTGTTTGTAAACTCTAAAAAATATATAACGGTATCGCTTATAAGTAAAAGCTTTTAAAAAATATATGAAAATTCATGAATCGCTGGATGTACACATCTGTGCACATATATGTCACTGTAGGCACTAATGGTATAATTTATGTGGTTTAATTTAAAGTCTCTAGCTTTTATCAACCTTGTTATGTTCATATTATTGAATAATTTACTTAATATTTTTTGTACACAGAAAACACTAAGGTATAATATATAAAAAAACTTACATCATTCCAACGCCAATAGACATCCGCAAAAATATACAGATGTCTCCTTCCTCCTCCCTCCTACCTGCAACTGTCACTTTACGCCGGTGTCGTGTAAACGAGAGGTACCTCCTCCGTGCCGACCCAAGCCGGCTGCATGCATTTTGGAAGAGGTAGTGCCGATAACCTATTTCTCGTGTTTAGTTTAGGCTTTCTATTATTGAACTATAATAATATAACTAAACTTGTATTATTTACCACACATACATTATGCTATATAAAAAATAGTAATATTGTAATATATACAAGGTAAATTTTGATGACCGGCCAATTTTTCAGATTTAGATTTATCATCAAATCGCAAACAGAAGCTTTGGATAAAATGGAATAGGTAACTGTCGCGACATTGTCCATCGAAATATTTCGATCCCTGTGCTGTCTGAAGCCCAAAGATCGATAGTATTTTGTCTACCAGATCTATAAAACTCATCAATATATATTAAGCCAATGAAAGCCTTCAATTCGTTAATTTCTATGTAAATCTGGGCATGTTAAACATTTAACATCATATTTAGTATATTTTAAATAGGGAAGGCGATAGTCGTCTCTCTCTTTCTCACACTTAAAATGTCGTTATTTTTATTTAAATTTATTATATACCGTGTGACAGAGACAGCGCTATATCTGAAACTAAACGATTATATTATATCTCTCTTTAGCTTTTTCGTTGTTTGTTGTATATATGTTCAGTTATATGCAATATATATATATATATATATATATATAGCTTATATCATGACAACTAATTTCTCTCGAGTCGCATAAGTACAATATTTCTTGTTTAATATTTTTAAATTTAAAAAAATCGTGTACATATTAGACCTGTGTTAAATTGTGTAAATATAGATATTAAAATATGAAATATGTAATTTCGTTATGTATAAATTATATTTGTGCGTTACATGTGTAATGGATGTGTAATAGTAATATAACATAACCGTACTAGACAAATATTTCAGCAGCAACATTGGTTGCAGATGCCTATCTGTTTAAGTCTATATTATATTTTTATAACGTAGTAATAGAACTTGCGATTTATTCTAAGGCGATATTCTGCTATGCGATGTTGCGATTTTTATAGATAAATTTGACATGTGCAAAAATGTTTGTGTGATGCGTTTCGTTTCAAATACAATAGGTATAGAATGAGATTTCTTTGTCGTCAGGTCGCTTCGGCAAGCCGGGTGGAGCGCGCAAGATCGGAACGCAGCCCAAGAAATTCGTACTTTTCAAAAATTACATTGACATGTACAATTTATATGTATATGTAGATAAATGGCTCATTCTCAAAATATACCTAGTTTTTTATAAGTAAACTAGCTGCACCCGGCGCGCGTAGCTACGCCGAATTTATTTATCTACCTAGTTTATTGATCTATATTAAAATTATAAAGAGGAAAGACATGTATTACATAAATGTATGTAACGAATAGGCTCTGAAACTACAGGACCTATTTCAAAAATTCTGTCACCATTTGAATGCTACATTATCACAAATTAACATAGACTATTTTTGACCGCGGGAAAATAATCTATGCAAAAAGATTATATATAGTAACACATTTTTATTTTACAATACAGTAACATTTGTACACTAGATACACGTTGTTAACAGTTTACTAGACATTGCCATAATTAGTTCGATCATAAAACACGTCCTGTTATAATGTAAACGAACCAAGCCGAACTCACTTGGAGCAGTCCAACCTGAAAATTAAAGTACATAATATTGAAATAATTTCATAATAATAAAGTTAATATTTTGTTAAGGGGCTAATAGGAGATATGCAACCTTAAAATTTTTCTCTTTCAGTGTTACCGCCAATTGCGTGCTTACTGTAGACTTTCCACTTGCTGTGGGTTGAGTCTTGCGACATAAAGGGCATGGCACAAGTTGCCCTTTTTGTCAGGTATACATATATCTTCCCAAGGTCCAAAAAAATAAATTCTAGAATTGCTGCCGCTCTCGGTAGAAACTAGAGGGGAAGATATAGCGAATGCCGTGCAAAAATAGTGTCGCTGCTTGACTAACGAATGTTTTGTAGTGCGAGTACGAGCGAGTATAGAGAGATACTAAGCTGCGATTTCATATTATTATAATGAACTAGCTTATACGTATAGTATACTTAATCTAGGGATACGGTAGACGTTTAACTGTCATGGTAGTCATAAATATAAATTATAATAATAAAAAATATTCGTTTCTAGCACTAACTCAAAAGATGTTTTTCTTAATGATGTTTAGTACAATATTCAATTTTTATATAAAAATGTTGAAACATGAAATATTCTCCCAAGACCAGATGTTCACTTTGAAAGGAGTCATTAGGGAGCAGTAAAAAAAATCATGTCGAATGTGTGAACCGTTGTAGCCGAAATTCAGCTAAGAGGAGAAGATATTAAAAAAATCACAAATAATTATCTTCTCTTATTCTTATTCTATATATCTTATTCTTTACCATATAACTACTTAGGCATAAACATTAAACCGCATGAAACTCCATAGCATACCTAGTCATCTCTTTTAAAAGACTAAAAGGTGCGCTAAAGTTGATATTATTTACATGAGAATTGATCGATAAACAGTCGCTGTCTTGGCATGCATTGACCCCCTAAATATCCAGCAGTCTACTAGTAGGAGTGTATTTAGGATAGTAATAGTATTAGGGCTCTTCAGCTACAAGCAGCTACTGCTGTGCGTGAGTTTATACTAATTTAAACTTTACTGCCCTAACATAAGTACGAAAATCCCGTAATAAGTAAACATTCATTATGTTCGCGATTATTTGATCTTCGTTATCGCGGATCAAACTCCATACCATTTCTCAAACGTGATACAGTGAGCGGTCGTCATAAGATGTGCATGTTACATTGCTGCTGATTTGGCCGGCATTGCCGGAAGGTTCGCTTGCATGAGTTACATTTTAGTAAGAGGTAGTGCCACACTGCATGCTTGCATGCAGCCGAATTGGGCCGGCACGACCGGGGAGGTACCTCTCGCTTACACGAGACCGGCGTGAAGTGACAGCTGTGCTGCCGCGTTTCGTACGGTGTGTAAGTAGCCGGTGGCCCATGGAGGTGGGAGGAGAAAGGGGGGCAGCGCATATGTATATTCTCTATGCAGATGTCTATGGGCGTCGGTAGTCATGAAAATGGCTACAACTGCTCGTTTGCCCCCCTATACCATAAAAAAAAAACATGACACCGTAAAGTGAATGCTGTTTGAGCACTTTGTGGGTTTGCAAAATAGTGCGATATTACATCTACATCTACGGTTAATATATATGTATTTCATTATATGGAGGAGGGGGTCGTTTAAAATTTCCTAAGCTTGAAGGGGGTCGCTATATAAAAAAGTTTAAGAAGCTCTGGTTTAAGCGACTGCTCCGGAACTTCTGGCGTGACAGACCAGTTCATACTTGACCGGTTTATATCTTTATTTACCTTTACGAACTCGTCCTTGATTATTATATTGAGATTATGTTCAGTATAAGGGGAAGCAAAGTCACTCGCGTGCCGCACAAGGCGCGTGTAGAGGCACGTACGTGTCTAATTCGTGTGTCTCGCGACAACAGAATCTAGGTTGCTAGTTGCGAATATTAAGTGCTTATTTGTCCATAAATCTAGAAGAATTATTGAGGATTAGTCTGTGAGAGAGAGTGTTATTTAACTAAGCAAAAATATTTGTATTCACAGATTAAATTTATATAAACTATATTTATGATGTCATGGGACTCTATCGCCGACATTAAAATTTAAAAAAAAAGGTGCACACGGGACCGGGCATAGACAAGCGACCACTACGGTATATAATACTTAGCTTATTGTCAAAATACACTCGGGGTGTTTTAACGGTTTTAACTCTCAGTTTAACGTTTAGTAAGAGGTAGTGCCACACTGCAAGCTTCCATGCAACCGAATTGGGCCGGCACGACCGTGGAGGTACCTCTCGCACACGAGACCGGCGTGAAGTGAAGGCTATACTGTGGCGCATTGTGCGGTGTGTAAGTAGCCGGTGGCCCATGGAGATGGGAAGAGAAAAGAGGGCACACCAGAAGGTATTGTGGATGTCTGTGGGCTTAAGTGATCACTTTATATGAGGTTGCCCAACTGCTCATTTCCGTTGTATGCCATAAAAAAAACAAAAAACCTTAAAAAATAATAATTAAACTTAATTTAAATAGACTACCGCGTAGGACTGGTCTTTTTCCTGCACCTTGCCCCATTAGCAAAAGATTCTCCAGGTTGCCGAAACGTGGCCGAAATGTATTTAAATTAACCGTTTTATATGTACACGTATATCGATCTATTTAAACGCCTTTCATAACTAGCATAACAATCCATGGCAGGTAACAGCACATTGCATAAAAATGATCAGCCCTTGAAATATCGAACAATTGGAGGTTGCGTAAATATTCAAATTAAATTTTGCCATTTTATTAAATGTCATATCGCGTATGCCGAGTTCTCATGCTTAGGTTTCGTCATTCTTTTCGTAACGCTTTAGAAAGGAATCAATGTGAGGTGTAAAATCATAAAAGTAGATGCTAACATTGAAGTAATTTGTTTGTACGCAAATCAGAACCCATATAAACATGGTCTTTATCCACAGCAAATGCGTTTACAGATGATGTCGAAGAATTAGAAATACATAGTTAAACTTCCATGACCAAGGCGGGATCCGAACCCGCGAACCCTGACGCAACATGCTCCGCTTATCCGAACCCTGTACCACTGCGCCAGCCTGATCTTCTATAATTCTCCGTATAATAGCAATGGGGGCAAACGATCAGTCGGAGCCATTTCAGTTTTTTTTCGTAGTCGCAAACGAACCTTAGTATTATAAGGTAGAAGTAGTAAGTAGTAGTAAGAGGTAGTGCCATGCTGTATGCATGCATGTAAACCAATTGGGCCGGGACGACCGGGGAGGTACCTCTCACTTACACGAGACCAATACTCAAGAGATTGATCTTTCACCGGTCAGCGGCGGCGGGTGAATGAACCGTCTCAAAGGAGATGAGCTGTCACACAGCTGTACCTACTGGGGTTAGACGTCTTAAACTGCGTTTATGTATGAAGTAGTGCTCTGCACTATTGCGGCCAAATTGACACAACCGGGGAGGTATAAAAAGCCATTTATTTTGTTACACTACTGATTTATGAAATGATAAATATCTTCAAATGTTCCACAAAGTGATATTCTGAATTATGTTGATGGATTTATTTGAAATACAAATAACACAGTTTAAAAATAATGATGGCTCCTAAGGCAGTCATACCCTGGTCACTACAGTGTTAGATTTTGTAGTTCTTAGGGCTCTATTACAACCGATTAATACATTACAAACTAAAACACGTGTATACATATGAAACATCAATTATTATTGCATCTATGTTAAATGACGATTTAGTGTTACCATACTCATGACACTTTTATCAGTGGGAGATACTTTTATTTAGTAGGGCATATGTTCACTAAGCTGCAGTTAAAAAGTTATTTATTAATTACTGGACATTCTGTATATGTTAACTATATACCTATACTAATCTATGGAGCAGATTACTGCTGTATCTAGGTCTTTAAATACCGTCCTCGGAAATTTCGGTATGTCATCCCTACCATCTTTGCGCCGGTGTGACGACTCGTTGGCCCATGATGCTAAAGATAAGGCCGATCTCCTGGGCTGTCTTTTTGCATCCAACTCGACTTTGAATGACCAGGGTACTCCACCGCCTACCATCTCGCGGTGCGATTACTCTATGCCGGACATAAAGATCCGGCAGAGTTCTGTGCGGAAAGCACTTATGGCCTTGGATATTCATAAGTCGAGTGGGCCTGATGGAATCGCACCAATTGTGCTACGTAGATGTGCGCCCGAGTTGACGCCTGTCTTAACGCGTCATTTCCGGTACGCCTATTCTGTTGGCATCGTCCCAAGGAACTGGAAAACAGCTCTAGTGCACCCGATCCCAAAGAAAGGATAACTTCTGATGATGATGATGATGATGATGAAACATTTGTTACAAAAACGACACTCTGTTTAATATCACTCTATTTGACAATGTTATAACGACTACGATATGGTTGAAAGGTACGAAATCTGACAATTTGCTAAGAGCTTTTTTCCCCACTTAATACCCTTTCCTTTAATACTTATATTTGTTCTTTTTGTTAAGTTTTCTTTTTCGGTGTATGTGTGGTTCTTATTTTGGGGTCTGCCAATTTTTTTTATGGTTTGTTTGAGTCAATGTTCGATGATGAATGCGCGATTGAAATATCGGAATCTGCGTAGTCACTGTAGTAGGTATACACTGTACATGTGTCACGTGTTTGATGTGCCTATACTATATTAGTTAACTACATAAATTGTTGTTATTGCTAAATGTGTTACTTGCATTAACTTAACATTATTTGTATTAGATATTATTAGATAGCCTAATGTAGATTGTTATTTTCCTTGTAATTAAAGTTAAGAGTTTATATTTCCCTACCGACGCCCATAGACATCCGCATAGTTTATACACAGATGCGTTGGCCCCCTTCCTTCCCCCGTCCATGGGTCACCGGCTACTTACACACCGCACGAAACGCGACAGCACAGCTGTCACTTTACGCCGGTCTCGTGAAAGCTTAGATTGGTCGTTTGTGGCCTTTTTTATGAAAAATATCAAACAAACGAGAAATATTGCCCTTAAATATGCCTACATGTTATGATAATTTTGTACAGATTCTTCGAAAGGTTGGTAAGTTTTAATACGTCTTACTAGCTGTGCCCCGCAGTTTTACATATATTACGATACTTATTATATATAATATATTACGATATTTATTTGTTAAATCAACTGCATCTCATAAAAAATGTAAGTAGTATTTTTTAAATAATAATAAAAACTAAAGGACTTTTAGCACTTGTAATAAATTAATATTTTATATTAAGTATTTCTTACAAAAAAATTGATAACAAAGCTAGCCTTATTTTTAAATAGTTGAATCAGTCTTACAAAGTTTAGAGTGAGTTACTAAATCAAAAATTATTTTCTGCATATTATCTATTTTGGAAAAAAAAAACTTTTTCCTTTTCCATTTAAAACAAATTTTAAAAACTAAGATTTTAATTAGAAGACAAAAATATTCACAATTATGAAAGTTATTTTACAACAAATTATTTAAAACACATTTTATTAATTACATACAGATTTTTTTATCCATAGGCCTTCCCATCCTCTCCTCTCGTCGTTGCCATGCGTCTGTTGTAATGCAACTTTAGATCCTTTATAACTTGTAAATAATAAATTTAAAATAATAATTTGAGTTTTTAATGCTATTTATCATTTAAACATTTTATCGATAACTTATCAAACGTCAATACTTTAGCAGTCGAATGGTTACAAAAATTTTTTATGGTATAAGAGGGCAAACCAGCAGATGGAGCCATTTTCATGACAACAGACGCCCTTAGATACAGACATAAACAGATGCGTTGCCTCCTTCCTACTCCCACCTCCATGGGCCACCGGCTACTTACACACCGCACGAAACGCGACAGCACAGCTGTCACTTTAAGCCAACAATGAAACTCGTACACCGCAGTGAACGGGGATCATTACCTAAGGCCTTTGAGGTTTATTGACAAAATATCGCCAAGACGTCAGTAGACCTGGGAGCTTGCGGCCTGCGTCGCCCGCCTCATGGCGTCACCATGGACCCAGCACCACCACTCATAACTCACATTGCTATTTAGTCCTCCCATGGTATTTTTGTAACAGCGTCTTATTCTGTATAAAATATTAACTACTTTACTAAAATTTCGTAAAAGGCAGCACGCTGCATGCATGCATGTAGCTGAATTGAGCCGGCACGATCGGGGTACCTCTCGCTTACACGATATCGCTTCATCAAGACTATGAATAGGATCCTGTCGTTGATATTCAAAGTTTAAAAAAACCTTTTTTTGCAAACTGTTATTAAAACATGCCTATTTGTAGCTCGTAATAAATAAATCAACGTTTGCAATCTAGACACACGCCACATGATTTTCAATGGCAATACGTATTGAAACGCTAAAAAGCGAAAGAAAAAAAAAAAGAGGAAGAAATACAATTTTATTTATGTAGTTTAATAGTAACCTTTCTGTGGCTCGAGTCATTCCAGATCAGCTGCTAATTCTTTTCGTTATTCACGCATATTTGCAGCCGACGGGATCAAATGGTGTCGTTTGGAAATGTGGGTATTTATCAAATTGAATGAAAAAAAATTAATAAAAATAATATAATTACTTTGAAATATAGAAGTAGATACCTCTCTATATTACATAAATAAAATTCATTTAGGAATAGCTTGCATTATAACTTATTCGATGAAGATTATTATGATCATTCTGCATGGATCCCAATATTTCGCAGACGATGTGATGCTGCACCACTGCGGAATACACGAGTTGTACATTTATACCATTATATACACGAACTCGTATTCAAATCAGTATTCCAATTGAAAAGTTTCATTGTTTTTTTTTGGTTCGTTTCAAGCGTGGTATAAAGTACCGTGAACTTTGTTGGAAATAAAAATAATATTTATACGATTCAGTTCCACGTGTGTCAATTAGTGTGTATACATGTGGCGAAAATTTAAATTACTTTTTTATACTCAATTTGTCAAGTCATTCCGAATCGACTGTGTGTTGTAATGTGTTTTTAATTATGTACTAACAAAATAATCGAGTGAGTGTTTGTTTCCTTTTTTCACGTGGGAGTTTTATTGTATCATCTCAAGAAAGCGGATAGAAATTGCTACTATAGTATAAAAATGTACTCATAAATGTATCCGTCGTCACACGTCATCATCGCTATCAGTACACATAGGTTATAAAAAATACACTAGTACTTATCAATGATAGATTACAAACTATGCACCATTGAAATATTGTTATGTGAAAGAAATTATACATGTTTTGAATTTTTTTACTCATGATCACCATTCAGTTAGTCCACGCACAAGCCAACAACAATCCAACTAAAGTTCTGCAAATTTCATCTTCCTAAAATTAGTTTATCCCTTAGTTCGAAATGGTGGTAGAATACTAAATATTTCAAGCGATTGTGGTCACCTATCTAACATCAAAAATCAATACTGGATAGACAGACTCTCAAGAAACAACTTGACTTTGCAAGATGTGAACGCTTTTGTAGATTGGTTTCTTGAGTCAAAAAGAAATGGTCCACTGGAAACACGGCAGTGTAACTGTCACTTTGCGCCGGTGTCATCCGAGCAAGCGGCCTGGTCTTGCCAGGCCGTTTTGTCTGCAATACGGCCTGGATCTAATAAACGTTAGTGCTATGATGGAATGCAAGTTAGACAGAATTGTTGTCTTGTTACAACGAGAGGCTACTCGTATTTATTTAGCTAGCTGTAACCCTGCGTGTGTTGCTATGCGTGGCGCCATCTGTCGAAAAATATCGTACCAACTCAGAAACCTTCGTGGGCACAACAACTTTGCTAAAGATCATCACACGATCAATTTTTTTTTAATAGCATAAGGGGGCAAACGAGCAATCGGAGCCTTTTGATGACGTAACTATTT
>LUGF01000253.1:42456-53520 GCA_001625245.1 Calycopis cecrops
GGCCATCCGGAGCTCTCACTAACCGAACGAAACGCGACGACAATTTACATTGCCGTCACTTCACGTCGATATTAAGTGAGAGAGAGGTATTTCCCCGGTCGCGCCGGCCCGTAATATTCTCAGACATTGAACAAATTGGAATGTTTACGTGGTACAATCAATTTCATTCACTAACAAAGTAAAATTTCCAATCGCGAATTGCAC
Source organism: Calycopis cecrops (assembly GCA_001625245.1). NCBI lineage: Eukaryota > Metazoa > Arthropoda > Insecta > Lepidoptera > Lycaenidae > Calycopis > Calycopis cecrops. The sequence continues at coordinate 42,661 of LUGF01000253.1, forward strand.
GAATGGAATTTTCGAGTTATTCAAGCTTGTGGAAATCGTTTGGACTAAAAATGTGGATACGGAGTATTAGTTATACATTTATCGATCTATCAAATAATAACAGATTAATGTCTTTATGTTTCCTACAACATAAATAAGCAAGGAAAATTGAGCAGTCAGGGATTTTTATGACTGCCTTTTTATGACATAATGGAAAGTGAGATGGAAAAAAGATACCCATATAAAATTTCAACCCAATCGGTTCAGCCGTTTAAAGTTTTTACTAGAATCAATAGATAACTTTAAAACTTTTTTGAAAAATGACTGCCCTTCTACTGTACAGAACTTATTTATATTATATATTTTATATGCCTCATTAAGAAATTTGTCAATGATTGAGTTTTGAATACTAGTTTGTCCGTCCACCCCTGGTGGCTTGTTGTGCTCCTGGTATGACGTTTCAATTATAAGCCAGTTATTATTTGAAATTGCTGCCTAGGCTGACAAACAGATTGTTTTAGGTCTCAAAGTTTGTGGCTAGATTTATTGTTTCCTGTCTAATTTAGGAGTGAATCGCGCGTTTTAGCTACTGTTCCAAAGCTCGATCTACAATAATCGCAGTTAAATTTAGTCGCAAAACGACTGAATCGCCTTGTACGCGTTCGCGTATCGAGTATTTAAAAGTATCGGGACGGAGCAGCGGCGAGTCTCGTACGGACTAGACATGGGCGTTATCCGCGAGGAGTTAAGCCTTGTTCGCATTGGTCGAGTAATTTAGTCGAGTAGCGAGTAATTTAGTAGCTAAACGTGTCTGAACACCAAAAATTTAGTCGAGTAATTAGTCAAGTAGTTTAGTCAAGTCGATAGATTTCACTCTATTTTTTCGGGCGTTAGTCTCAGGGAATAATGCCAGTGCCCTTTTGCAGAGCTCAAATCAAACCTCCGAACCGGTTAGGTTAGACACGACACCCGCGCGCGAGTCGTACCACCCGCCAGTGGTGGAAGGGGGGTCCGGGCCCCCCAGTCAAGATAGCTCACAGAGCTCCTCAAGCTCATGACCCGTGTCGGCCACTTTTTAGCTGCCGCGCGCGAGCTGCTCCCCTCCGTTAAAGGTGGGGAGTTGAGGACACCCGTTGTCCTCGGCCAGATAATAATAGTACAACCTATTAATCGCAATAAGTCCGGTTTGCCTTCTCCCATTAGTCTGGGAAAGAAGGGGGGGTCTGTCCCCTTATCGACCGGTGCGGGGCTAGAGAGAGGGGAATGGAATTTTTGCCAGGTCCCAACTTACGGCGTTCGTGTAGTAAATACAATGACTAAAAACATTAAAATTTACTAGCTATACTTTCGACGATTCGACGACCAGGCTGGCGCAGTGGTACGGGGCTCGGATAAATGGAGCGTGTCGGGCCAGGTGTCGTCGATTCGAATACATAACAGGGTCTTAAATAAGTGGGGACAGGAATTAGCAGAGAACTTAAAAGGCCTGATGACGATAATTCAGATAATTCGCATCGATGACAGTGTTGTTAATTTTTTTTTATACTTCATTTTCTATATCATAGCAGATGTTGCGGATGTCTGTGGGCGTTGGTGTTACAGTCCTTTACGTCACCTAAAAGGCGGGTGCACTTGTAGTAATCGCAGTAGTTGTCAAAACACGCCCTGTAAAAGCATTGAGGTGATATTACTAAACGCTCGTCAATTGTTAGCATTCAGTTTTCATGTTGAAATCAGACAAAATGGATATGGACTGATAATCTCCTGAATTAGCATTATATAGCCAAGACGACTAGAGTAAATACAACACAGTACTCATTTTAGATTAGCCTATGCATTTCCTGAGTTTATAAAACGCACTACGAATCTTGCAAATTCCGATCAGTCCGAATTATGCCTCAAAAGGAATTTCGGAATTATAAACACCTGGTAATGCTTTCAGTGCAGATCAGGAACAACCTGGGAGGAGGGCACTATTCCCAAGTTATGGTACTTAACATGCAATCTTATTATTATTTAGTCTTATCTTTATCTTAGTGGTTACAAAAAAAAAAAATGTTTTTTCTTTTTTATAGATGATTAAATTTAAATTGAGCAAAGATTGTGATTTTGAGAAAATCCAAAAAAAAGTTTTGAATTGCGTTTTTCTTCGAATCTATGAGTTTTAGGGAAAAGTTTCTTTGAAAAATAATGTAGAGGACATTGTAAACTACATTTTATGTCATTGAAGTGACTTCGTAAGACTTGAAATACAAAAAGTGCTGCTATGGTATAAAAATTACTATGCCGAACCCTTACGTTTTATAGTTTTTCCGTAAAGTGTACTTCAAAAATGTACTGGCAGTGGGATACTATATTTATTTTTGACGTCGGCTATTTCATAAACCAAATTGTTATTTAATATTATTAATTAGGGTAAATAAATTAAGCCATGTACCATCTTGACACCTACTCAAGGTTAGGTTTTCATCTGATGCATTTCACGTAGATCCGAAGAGAAAGTATTTCTACATTTTTAATGGATTTTTCCCTTCTGCCTTTAGATTTTCATATGGAAATAATTATAATACTGTTCAGAAAACAATTTATTATAAAAAACTTATTGTTTTGGTAACATTCAGCTATATTTTAGCAAATGAAAATAATTATATATTTAATTTTACTTATTACAAAACAATAAAAATTTAAAAAGTACAAATTAACCTGCCTCCAGAGACATTTGAACTCTCGACCCCTGGTTTACAAGACCATTTTCATGAGTTCCGACGCCCATAGACATACAAACAGAGGTTATGCAGATGCGTTGCTCTCCCTCTTCCCACCTCCATTGATCACAGGCTACATACACACCGAACAAAACGCGACAACACAACTGTCACTTTTCGCCGGTATCGTGTAAGCGAGAGGTCGTGCTGAGAGATTACGTAAAGTTAAATTTAAGTTAAATCCACAAAAATGTAGTTTTTTACAGAAATATCTTCTTTATTTAGGGCACGTAGTTTCTTCGAATGGGGTAATACCCGATCCAGAAAAAATTAAAGTTGTAAAAAATTATCCAATTCCCACAAAAATAGACGAGGTTAAACGTTTTGTTGCATTTGTAAATTACTATCACCACGGCAGAATAGTAAACATTATTCCATTATTTGAAGGGGATTCTAGAATACTACCCTTATCCATAAAAAATGCGGATATGTTTTACGAGTATTTCAGGGTGACCAAATACAAAATGAATATTTATTACATGGTATTACTAATAGATTGACTGGGGGAGCCGCTAGTTTGCCTCCATAAAATGGTTTGAGTATAAATTGCAAAGTATTTATTAGATTCTTATATTTATAGTGGCTCGGTAACATATTTTGCGACTGGTCTTTTTTTATTATGCTAGAGGATGATGTTATGGCCTATCTAACAATTATTTTTTTTTTTATCAAACGGATCCTTTGGCCCTACGGAGATATTATACTTCGTGCTTTGTCTTCGAGATAAGTAACCTGAAAGAGAAATATGTTATACACAATGTAGTAACGTCTACGTCACACCACTCATATACACAAGTTGAGAGTAGTAGTATTTTTTTTTTTTTTTTTTTTTTGATTAATTGCATTATTTAGTGAAGATAAAGTAGTGTATGCAACTGCATATAACACGGGTATTAAAACACTCGTGAGGTACTATTTTGAAACTCGCGTTCGCTCGTTTCAAAAACACACTCGTGTTTTAATACCCTTCGTTATACGACAGATGCATAAACTTAGTAGTTTAGGTTGAGTTCATCTGGTTACTGTATAAGTAATAGTAATAGGTCTTTCATAAAAGTGTTTCGTTTCGATTTTTTATTTTTAATCTGTTTGTTTTTAAGTAAAAATTAAAAAAATATTCGAATAAAATTTGATGTAGTTTTCACAATTTGCGACACTACTGATCCGCGGTCGGACTACACTGGCGTCTGCAGCTCGACGACGCGTCGCTAGCTTCGTGTCGCTAACTACAGAGGTAATTTCATAGAAATACATAGAAACCAGTAGTGTCGCTGCGACACGTCGTCTGCTGCAACCTCATGTCGCCCGCTTCCAACTTGTACCTTTACGTGTCGAGCGTCAGCGCAGTCGCTAAATCGCGCGATTCCGATACCGCGACTGAAGGCAGAGAGTCGATAAATCGCGAAGCTACATCAACAAAAAAAAAACCGGCCAAGTGCGAGTCAGACTCGCACACCGAGGGTTCCGTAGGAACGGGAGGTATGAGCAAAAGTAATAGACGTTGAGAAAATTACACTTCCTTGCGACAAACTTATATATGCGGGTGCTTGCATACATTTAGAATGAAACGAACTACATGCATAAGTTGGTAATGATTTTTCCAGTGATATAAATTTTATTTACCAATTTTTAGATTTATTCCTATATGTATAATGTAAGGTCTTACTTCTTGCCAAATTTCAGAATTCTAGCTCAACGGGAAGTACCCTATAGGTTTTCGAAAAAGTGCGTTTTAATACAAAATTTGTGCATAAATGGCTATAACTTTTTATTGCGTTAACTTAGAAGTGTGATTTTTTCAAGGCATCAAAACGTAACTGACCTCCGTATTTGATAAAGATTTCAGCTTAATGCCTTCAAGCGTTTTAGAGAAAAAGGTCTTGACAGACGTACAGACGGACAACAAAGCGATCCTATAAGGGTTCCGTTTTTTCTCTTTGAGATACGGAACCCTAATAAACAACACGTCTGGTTTAAAATCATTTAGGTACTTATCACGTTTCATGTTTTTTTTAATGAAAACAGATAAATATTTTTAAAAATTTGGACCTTCATATCTCCTCAACTCTTATGAATTTTTCAAAAATTATTTCTTGTATTTGAATACTATCAATCTCCAACACAATACTCAGCGAACCTTCACAGTAGAGTAACACGAGAACTCAGAACTCGGTCAGGCAACAACACGATAAAAGAAAACAACCTGCCACGTGTGAACAATATCGAGCTTCTGGAATGTTCTGATATTAATTTAACAAAATTTCAGGCTTAATAATTTGTTTGAGGTCAGCAATCCTTTCTTATAAATTATAATATTTGATAATTTTGGTCCCAGTGCCATTACAACTATATTTTATTAAGTATAAATAAACATTTTGATCTATACCAAATGCGAACCTTCAGTAAAATTCTGTAACTTCTGTAACATAAACATATAGGTAACATTATATCAAGGGAAATTGTCTCTAATATTGTAGATTGAACATTTTACTGAAAGAAGATTCCTGTTTAATCACAAAAATGCAATAAAAACTTCATTCATATTTTTAGATTGCCAAATTGAACCAAGATTCGAACTCATTGAATTGACACTCATGGGCGTATGTATAGTGGGTAGTTGGTATGCAGATGAGTCGTTTCTTCGGTCGACATCTCCTATGAGTTGTTCATTTCAAATCAATTACCCTCCGTTTGGTTAAATAAACTTTAACAAACATCTTAAAATACGAGTACACCTCATCCTAAGGTCACTTGTCTCTCTGACATCTTATACATTTTCCTTACTCTACTCCTCCACTTCGAACTCCGCTCTAGATCATTCTATATATGAAATTGCGTAATGTTTAGCACTATTCATAAAGCTACATATTCACAAACTAAGAACATACTTATGTGTGGTAAATACGTGATAGAAAGATTAGTTTTATTTATTTCATGAAAACTGTTGTAACCACTAAATAATATTAAATATTGTTAATGGCTAACCGGCATTATTTTCAAAGCTTATGTTAATGGACGGTGCATGATCTAATTAGTACCTAAGTGTTCTTATCGTTATACTGAAATGAATTACGAGATCTGTTCCTATAATACAGCCGAGTTTGCAGCCTAAACGTGCTTTTCTATGTCTTTCTATTTTATTTGGTGAGTGCGTAGTACGTGCATCAACAACCGCACCGATATTAGAAAATTAAACATTAATTAAAGACATGAAAATGACGACTTTTGTGGCATACAAAGTTTAAAAAAATATATTAATGTACCTTTTTTCTGGGATCTTTCTTCTTCTTCTAGTTCAGCTTTTAATCTTTCGGCAGCTATCCTTTCATAGTTTCGTAGTTGTATTTTTGTAACCATTTAATTACAGCTTTTTAAAATTTGTGACTATTATTTTTCCTCACACTTAGCTCCTTGTCCAATTTATTATATAAGCTTGGAGCTAGGAACATAAAATGTTTTTTAGCAAATGCTGTCTTCACTTTAGGAACAGGACAACGCTGTATGCGCTTGCTAGTGTGCGGCAGTGATCATAATGTTATTATTGCACGAATTAATAACAGGCACCGTGCACGAAACATAGAGGCAGCACTTTCGTAAAAAAACTGAGCTAGTTTTTTTCTAAGTCTTTTCAACCCTAGCAATATTTTTGAGCTGGGCAAAGTTGTCAACCACGGTTTGTAAAGTAGCTTACAATATTACCCACCCAATTTTCTCACTTCCCCGGCTGGCCCCTGGCCCCAGTAGTCCAGAAGGGCACGCCAACAATTTGTACGAGATCGGAGCAGCCAGTCATCCCAATGCACGCCGCCGTCTGCTGATTAAGAGGGACGGGTGGAGGACCCCACAAATTGACTCGAGTTGCATGAAATCACTTATGATGAATGATAAAATTAACAAAAAATTGTGTGCTGATCTTATGATGTTGATGTTCTTTAATTTTTAGAACATAAATTAATATTCTATCTTTTTTGTTTCAGCTATTTAGACCCAGACCCACATATATTACTGTGTGTAAGCGAGAGGTACCTCCCCGGTCGTGCTGACCCGATTCGGTTGCATGCATGCAGCGTGGCACTACCTCTTACTATGCGGCGATATAACTTTTTATCCCCGCGTGTGTAGCCCGCTCAGTTTTATATTTCGTTCCCGTTAATTCACGTTGTTGTGCTAATTCCGAAAATACTACATAAGACATGGCCATTTCAATAACACAACTGACTAAAATACCATATATTTGGAGGAACACGGAACAGTCTTTTTTGATGATTTCGGCAACTACGAAAATTCCAATCACATAATATATTAGAAGGGCAAACCATTATGGTAAGTTTTTGAGAAATTTTAATATACATATCATAATAAAAAATGGCTATAAGGTCTATTTATGAATGACTTGAGTAATATTAATGTCATTTGTACCAGTAGTGTACTATACTCTTAAGTGTGATACTGGGGCTGTATAAAGGAAAAAGTGTACAGCAAAGCTATAAGTTTTAAGCCACCATTTTAAGCACGGTATATTAAAGTCTCCTACTAAAATGATATTATCACTGGGTGGCTAGTGTAAATGTGATTAAAAACGTCGAGTAGGTAGTTGATTTACAGATAGGGCATAATTTAAATATTCTAATGAAATTTAGCTGTCGTTTTAAATTTAAATCGAGGTGTCTTGTTACAGTTTGAACTTCGTCTCTTTATTTTCGAAGTAAATTTAAATTTTATGGCTACATTTTACTTCATGCATTTTTCAGCTTTAAACTTTGGAAATTTAAAGTTTAAGCACCAAAAATACTTTAGAGAGTACAAATAATATTCTTGAGAAAGGGGAAATGTTTGTACGAGCATTCATTTCTTTTTGGTTTGGCAATAAAAAGCCCTGTTTTCTGAAAGTATCCTTTAGAGAATTTTGTACTTTGGCATACTCACAGTTTTCCCAGGAGGAACAAAAGTATGTAAGGATTTGAGCCCGTTTTAGGTGGCGGCTTTTTGAAAGATTTCAAAACACACAATGTAAAAACAGTGAATAGTCCAAGAGCAGGTTGGAAAAATACTGACCGATCGAGTAAGAGTGTAAATGTTTTTTTTTTTAATTTGTACTTATATCGAAAAAAAATAGTGATTACAATCAAATAGGACCTGTTTACTGGGTAGGTAAAATTGACAAAATTCTACCCTAAAGAGGTAAAATAGAGGAGTAAAGGTCGTATGGTAGTTTTGCATTTCTGGACTTCGCAGTCTATAAATTGGTATATAGGGTCATGATACTATAACGAAGAAAGATTTTGTTTGTTTGTATCGAATACGCTCTAAAAATACTGGGACGATTTTAACCATTCATTGACTATTAGAAAAAACATTATAAGATCTACCTATTTTTTGGTAACCAAGGGGAATACCTACGCTACCCGGGAGCCCGGATGGCAGAACCGGGTACAAGGTCGGGCTCGGCTATTGGATTGCCCCTACCGACTAATCCGATAAACGGTTCGAAAGTACACGTAATGTTAAAAAGGCTTATCCGGATCTATGTGGGGAACGGGTCCCCTAAGTCTAAGGGCTTTGAGATTATAAAAATAAGTTCAAGGTCAAGGTCTCCAGGCGACGGGCCCCGCCAGAACTTCCGGCGCTAATTTATTTAATAACAACATTATAGTGTGAATAATTTCGTTCCATTTGTGGTGAAATAGTAACAAAACCTAGGAATATAACATAATGTCTGAAATAATGATTATTTATTTTATAATGTCTATCATGAACTTTAACGTCTTAACCTCGTTCACAGATATACATAAAATATTATCACACGAACACAAACAACATGCACAACCATTAAAACGGCAAAGCGCCTGCTAAACCTCAGATTCTGCGAATGTCTATGGGCGGCGACATACACCTACCGCCCGCCGCTTTTTCCCCTATCCTATAAAAAATCATTCACACATCTATTACAACCGAAGAGAAACGACAAGGCAATCAAAATCCTATATCATTTCATATTTTGAAAATTTTCTATAAAACACTTTTTTATCAGTTATAAAATATGCACACTTGATATACAGGCGTACCTGCTGTCAAGCAAGTGACGTGTACGACTCTCTTCATGCATATTACAATCTTGTATTCATTTTTCAACAATATTATATTCGTATCTACTTCACACATTGGTGTTAAAAATACACTTGCATTTTTATATTAAAATCTAAAACGACAGAAGACACGATTATTTAATGACGATTTGTAATTAAAAAGGAACAAACGACACAAGTCGTGCCCATGCACACTTTACGACCGTAATCAAAACGTGATTGTCGCGCATTCCCCAAAAAAAAAACCACTTTAATTGCGCAGCGAGTGTTGGTACAGCCAGATTTCATATCGCAAGGCGCACATTTTATCTTTTTCTATAAAACGCGACGACATATTGCGACGTTATAGCAATATAATAATGAAATAGCCTCGGCATACGTAAAATTCCACCGGCGCGTAATAAAATTTTATAAAATCACGGTTATCGTAAACATGAGATACAGGTAAGTTTACGACGTGTTCGTACCGCTGCTTGTTTGATAACAACTACAACAACAAATCTTCACGCCAGACCCGTTATAGATAGACAGAGAGAACCGAATGACTTTCGTCACGATTCTTATTTGTTACTTTCTCGATTTTTTTTACTTATAGCTGGTTTATTTCTGCCTTGAGTGTGCTCGCGTAAATTTAAAACATCCGTCCGTCCGGAGGTCGTGCATGCAGGGGCGCGAAGCCATGCAGGTGAGTGTATGGTCCGTTGTCCGCCGTGCAGAACATGGCAGTGGACATACGGGCCACAAACTCACCCACCGACTCCCCCCCCCAAATCGGAAATAGTATATTATTTACAAGCATAAAAGCAATATTGCGAGCCCCTAACGTTATCGTAGGCAATCATAATTTGTTTTCAGGGTAAAAGGCTTATTTGTCATTCCAGCTTAATCTATTTCCTTGACAAAATTATAATGCCTTAGTAGTTTTTACGTTACTTACACCTGTACAGCTGGTGTCGCATGTCATTACTGATTATATACACTCCGAGTGATGAGGTAGTCGATGTACACTTACACCTGTACAGCTGGTGTCGTATGTCATTACTGATTATATACACTCCGAGTGATGAGGTAGTCGATGTACACTTACACCTGTACAGCTGGTGTCGTATGTCATTACATTTTGTCGCGGAGAAATGCATTTACGCACTGACAAGTATAGGAGACCTGACTCCTTCTAAAGTAGGATGATACGGTTAAATATGTAACACACAATTGAAAAAAACATTTATATGAAACAAAATTTTGAAAAATAATTAAATAAAAACCTGGAGTTTTACTTATTCCTCATACAATCAGGCGATGCCCTCGTCTTTCCCTAATCAAATCTTCATCAGCTAAAAAACGTCCACTAACACATATTGGCCTCTCCATCACAAAGCTTCTAACATTAGCGGCTCTCCGCGACCATGACCCTTTCCTTCAATAAAAACAGAATCCAAAACATACTTACCTATGATTATATAATTGCTCGTAATTCCTAAACTTGCGATCGCAAGCATTACAGAGTAACATTTTAGGCAAGGAAAAAGTATAATTGATCTTCAGCCAGGGACACTGCAACCAGTGCTGCTCTGCACTCTTATAAGAAACAAATGCTATGCTACACCCGTTACATTCATAAAAACTTAGACAATTAGAGGTAGTGCCATTCTGAGGAGATAAACTTTGATATTCAGAAGTAGTGCCATTCTGAGAGATAAACTTAGATATTTAGAGGTAGTGCCATTCTGAGAAATAAACTTAGATATTCAGAGGTAGTGCTATTCTAGAACAGTATTAATTCAAATTTCATGTGAAACTTAATAATGTAAATATCTAGTCAGGCAGTAAATGATATATTTCTTTTCTAAAAAAATTATATTAGAAAAAAAAACCTGATTTGATAATATTTTTTAAATAGAAATGGACTTGTTAGCATGGTCCAATAATATTAAATAAAAATGCCTAATAATGACCTAATGCTTTACTAGGAGACTGATAAAGATTTACAATATTTTATGCAGCAAGGTCTTGGAACAATACACACAAAA
>LUGF01000253.1:53542-64235 GCA_001625245.1 Calycopis cecrops
TTACATAGTCATTGAGTTATATGTACTACTAGAGAAGACATCTCAACTAGATTTTGTGTCATACGTATGTTTCATACAATACGTATATATTTAATATATTAATATGTATTTCAGTATAATATTAGATTATGTATAATAATAACAACACCATTTTTGAAGTCCGAAATCCACGCGGGCGAAGCCGCGGGCGGAAGCTAGTATTATATAAAATAACTTCAAAATAATAGTACAATACAATACAAAACGATACAAATACAATACAATACAAATACGATACTAATACGATACCGATACAATATAAATACAATACAAACACAATACAATTAATACTAAAATATTTTTTTATTATCCTATATAATAAACACATTTCCAATTATTATCATGTTTTCATCAAACTTCAAAGCTCCGTTCATTTTTAGGTTGAACTAATCAAACCACTGCACAGGTCTGAAATAAAGGAACAGTTAGCTCAGTTAGAGGTGCGTTGCCCAACCTTCCTCCAGAAAACATAATTACAGACAGTCTAAAAATTAAAAACACAAACAAGGTAAGAAGAATTCTATCAGAGTCTACAATAGAGTTAATAAACAGGCGTACACAACTAATTGCAACGAAAAACAAGTCCAAAGAAATGAAGATAGAATTACGATATTAAATTTAATAATTCACATTTATTATTATCCAGAAACAGCCTGGGAGGAGGGTACTGTTCCCAAGGTGTGGTATATTATCTACCCGTCATGATGAGTAATACAATAATGAAATTATCTAAAACCTACCCTTCACTCGTGCTAAGTCTTATTATTATGGTATTTTTTTTTCATCATAAATTATTTAAAATAGAAAAATATATAAATAATATTATTTGTAACAAATAAAGATTATAAATTTTAATATTGCAATTATTTTTCACCTTTAATGGTATTAAACATATTTAATTGGTGTGTAACTGAAATCAATTCTCTTATACACTCACCATGCTGACATCGCTATTCGAAAATATTAAATCAAGCAAACGCCCATGACTAACATTAACAAAAGAGTTATATTGATGTAGATTACACGTATTTATTGAGTCCATAAGGTCGATTTGATGCGAACCTTGCAGGTTACTTGGTGTGCTCCAGCAGATTCCAACCGCAGAGATCGTGATGCTTGGTGATTTTAACGCCCACTGGCTAGGTTCAAACTCCACCGATCATGCAAGAAGATCTTTCTACGACTTAGCTTTGGCATACGGTCTGACACAACAGATGATATTACCCACGTAAATCCTAGATATTGGAGTAGAAATCAAGTGCTAGCAAAACAATGAGGAAAAGACCATGAGTCCAATGACATGTTGACATAAGTCATATCATAAAATTTGCTAGCATTCGGTTCACATTACAGCCACTAGTTAGCGTGGCAGTCTAGAAGCGTGATCCCTATACTGTATTATCTATGTGTTAGACGACGAGCTGTTGATGACGTTTAGTACTCTAATATCCCATACATTAGTAAACACTTCGTGAACCAAAACACGAGTAGATTTTATTCAGAATTGAAAGTTGATTGTTGTTATGTATATTTTTTGTAACATCAACATGGAGGCCATACATCCATACAAAAATGAAACGTTTCCTTTACTTACTTTATTAAAAGTTAGAAAGGACATAACATGGACAAACATTCATTTTTATAAATAGATAATACATTCGTGTCTGTGAAACAATGGAAATACACATACAAAATTTCAACCCAATCGGTTTTCGATTTCGTATAAACAATAAATTGTGGTATAGGGACGTAAACGAGTAGTCGGATCCATTTTCATGACTACCTACGCCTATAGACATCCGTGTAGACGATATACAGATGCGCTGCTCTCCTTTCTCGTCCACCCTCCATGGTCCACCGACCGACCGCACGAAACGCGACAGCACAGTTGTCGATGCGTTACGAAGGGTTTTAAAACTCACGAGTTTCCACTTTCCACTATAGTTACTTGAACACTGAGTTTATTTCCCTTTATTGCATTATCAGCGTCGCATTGCAGCTCTCTTTTTTTTTAATTTGAAATTTGTTTATTCAGTCTTAAATCTTAATCTACTACCTAGCCTCACAAAACTTGTATAACCTCTATGCGATGTCTATGGGCGTCGTAGGTCATGAGAATGTGAATGCCAACTTGCCACGATACAAGATGGTACTGAAATGTCAGCGAAGAATCTTTAAGGATGCAAAATTGTTTAACTAATAATTATAAATAAATAAAAGTCGAACTAACGAATAACTGACAAGAACCGTCTTTAACCGCAAGCTCACCTGATGATAGATTACGATGCGACCGAAACACGCTCGAGTAAATGCCAATTCACTCTCGGCTTGAGGATGGGCCACCGGATTCATACAATCCGCACAAAACGCGACACCATACCCGTCGGAAACCGTCACAAGAAATAATGTCGTTTTACTATTATAAATTACTTGGAGTTGCTAAATAATTTACCTAATATTAAGAAGGTGATCTTATTCACATTTCCATATGTAAACAAGTTGCCAACAGAAAACAAAATTAGGTACAAATTAAATAGCATGTTGTATACTTAGTTATTACGACAGCAGACCCATATTTTTGTATTAATTAGGATATTAAACTTAATTTTATGTTGATGTTTTGAAATTTGATTTGGTTTAACTTTTGTTATGTACCTATTGTTTTTGGATTTATGTTTATTTATTTTTTTAAAAAGAGGGGGACTGATAATGTGTGTGGCCCTTTAATTTCTTCTCGATGATTGCTTCATGTATAAAAATTCTTACGAACTGAAAAAGTCGATAATATAAAAGTATATACTGGACAACACTATTTATTTATTGCTTAAGCATCTTATGTGTTTGATAATTGATAGCATTCACGACTAAAACTTATATTTATTTTATAATATATTGGATTATATAAAAAGTATGTACTTATTATGTAAGTATTTTTTGAGAATGTTATTTCCAATTTGCGGCTTTTTTTAATGTTATGATTGTATTATATACGTAGATATAGAAGGCCATAAGACAATACAGTGATTTTTTTACAAAAAAGCAGCTTTATCCCTGTGTGAATCTAAATCATTTAGGTAAAACTAATATATGCCAAAACACCGTCCAGGCTGTGGTCCAGGCATTGACGCGTACTTCAAATAAGGTTAAGAAGTAGACATCAAAGGAAACTTTAATAAACGAGTTTTAAAGGTCAACAATAATTCATGAAGTTCGAAACTCTTAACTTATATTGAAATTTTCGGGGTAGTCCCTTATATTATACGAATAAAAATGTTCCAAGTTCACAACCACTGAAAAAAAATTCGTAATTTTAAATACAAAATGTATCTATTGTAGGATTAATTGAAAAAAATCTTTTTATTGTAATAAGCTTTTATCAAACTTGCAGTGTTAGCTTGTATGTTTAGGTTTTGGCCCTAAGGAAGTAGCTTAAATTCGGTATCTTATCTATGAGAAATAAAAATTCAAAAAATGTGAAATTTAGTCAAATTTTAAATGTATATTTCGACGATATACCTTATTTAATTTAATATAATAATAGCTTACCAATAAACTAGAGCATATACTTTACAATCTTACATTTAAAGTTTTGTCCCACTTGGTGCCCTGTCGCCATGTCTCCTGCAGCAGGTGCTTAGCCTGTATTGTAACAGGGGACACCAATCCTAGAGGATCGAAAATTGACATTACCGTCCTTAGTGCCTCACGCTTGGTCGGTGTACGGGACCCGTCGACTATGTCCGGTATCACTGTCAACAACACAATCCATAAAACGGTTGTCACTAGATGATGATGATGATGATGATGATAATTGGGTCACATAATTCATCTCTAACGCCCAATTGTATGAATCCCGTTGACACTTGCGCCCGTGGCAATTGGATTTGAGGCTAATTAATAGCTTCATATCGTATACCTCCGGCCGGCCCAATTTGGCTGCATGTATGGAACGTGGCTCTTCCTCTCGTGGCTTTACAAAACAGTCGAGTAAATAAAGCTTTAGTAATAATATGCTATGTCTCAATCAATCTGGCACCATAAAGATTAACTTACACCGTCCCAGCGCGTTCCTGACGCTTCAAAAACACGCAGCGAACACGTGGTCCGTGTAAGCGAGAGGTATCTCCCCTGTCGCGGGAGATGTTCAGTTGTTGCATGGGTTGCTAATTGCCAGCAACTGTGACAAATCTGGTCAGTAACCATCATCTACAAATAATTAAAATAAGACATTAGTAATTATGAAATCTTTATTCACTAACTAACATGACAAATATCATTCAATATTGATTTGTTCTAAGCGGCTGTGCGTCGCTAGTACAGAACGCTACACGGGTTAAATTCTCCTAACATTTGTATGTTGGATATAAACATGTATTTTTGGAATTATCATATTCATTAACCATCTCTTTGGAAATTCGCGACACCCATAAATATATTCTAAAAAATTATTCATTTGTTTTTATTTTGATGCGAACTTCTGTGATTGTCATTTCAATTTAAAGTTACCTATGTTTTTTACATAATCAATATTTCGTTAAGTTACATAGCTGTATATTTGGTTCATAATAATTGTCCTTTTTAACAATTTATAAATCATTTTAAACTTTCGCGTTGCATGATTATTTAATTTATGCATACGGGGATTAACACGAGACATAACGTTTTTTCTCATGACGTTTCGACCGGGTTGCACCGACAGTGGTCACAGGATGACTCATCTCACTGAGATGCAAAAATAAATAATTTATAAATCTACACACTCCTATTATATTATATTAAATAGGTATGTATATTATACTATTGCAAATACATAATATATATATATATATATATATATATGATACGATAAATAAATAAACGTTTTACGTTTTGATAAATCGTCGGGGTGTCTAAAGTATTGAATTAAAAAAAAAAGAACCCATGCATCTGTTCATATAATATCTATGCAATTCTCTGTCTACGGTAGGGATGTTCATGTAAAAAAAATATCGATATTTTTTCGATATAATATATCGTATCGTTATATCGATACTTTGCGATATATCGTCCAAATATATCCCTTTACGCAAAAACTGCTGAACTGATTTTTATGAAATTTGGCACACACATAGAGGGTAACTTGGATTAACACATAGTATAGGAGTTTTTATCCCAAGAAAATGTTCCTATGGGATGCCATGGAATGATTTTCTATTTTCCACGGGATCGAAATTTATGCTGGTAACGTGTAATGTTATGTGGCCGAATTGTTAAAGCCCATTACTTTACCCTTTTTTTTCTTTCGAGCGTGCGCAAAGAAAAAAAACCGGCCAAGTGCGAGTCAGACTCGCACACCGAGGGTTCCGTAGGAACGGGAGGTATGAGCAAAAGTAATAGACGTTGAGAAAATTACACTTCCTTGCGACAAACTTATATATGCGGGTGCTTGCATACATTTAGTATGAAACGAACTACATGCATAAGTTGGTATTGATTTTTCCAGTGATATAAATTTTATTTACCAATTTTTAGATTTATTCCTATATGTATACTGTAAAGTCTTACTTCTTGCCAAATTTCAGAGTTCTAGCTCAACGGGAAGTACCCTATAGGTTTTCGAAAAAGTGCGTTTTCATACAAAATTTGTGCATAAATGGCTATAACTTTTTATTGCGTTAACTTAGAAGTGTGATTTTTTCAAGGCATCAAGACGAAACTGACCTCCGTATTTGACAAATATTTCAGCTTAATCCCTTCAAGCGTTTTAGAGAAAAAGGTCTTGACAGACGTACAGACGGACAACAAAGCGATCCTATAAGGGTTCCGTTTTTTCTCTTTGAGATACGGAACCCTAAAAAGGGGTAAAGTAACAACTTGGAGAGTATAGTAAATATCATGACATGTTATGTCATTGTAACTATGGTAATGAATTTGTGTACAATATGAATCTTCAAACTGTAGTGTCCTTCATTAAGGAAGGGTTAAATAAAAGCGTTCCTGAAATTAAAATGAATTCATGTATATAAATCAATCCACAATTGATAATATCTGTGGACTTTACACACCACGCTAGTCTACCGTTGTACTAAGTACCGTAAGGACTTGTAATTAAAGAATATTTAGCACGAGGACTGATGATTATGTTGATATTAAAATATAATATAAATTATATATAAAATTCTCGTGTCACACAATGTTCGTTGCCGTACTCCTCAGAAACGGCTCGACTGATTCTCATGATATTTTGTTTGCATATGGGGTTAGGTCTGAGAATCAACCATCATCTATTTTTCATCTCCTAGAGAAACACCTCAGATAATCTCCCTTATACCTTTAGCCTATTAATATTATAACAAATAAGAATAATTGTATGTATATTTGTTATTCTTTCCAGTTGGCCCACGGAGGTGGGAGGACAGAGAGGGCAGCGCATCTGTATGGCCTCTATGCGGATGTCTATGGGCGCCGATTGGAACGAGCTACATTCCACTATGATCCGGCAATATGAGGCCCGCTGAGTTTGTTTCGCCGGTTCTTCTCAGGACAGGGCTAGGATTGAACCGGTGGTAGATGGAAATTTTTGACGTTCAAAAAGCAATTTTTCAAATTCTATTTTGAATAAAAATATTTTCAAATAAAAAAATAATAATCTGACAATAGGTACAATATTAGGAACGTAATTTTATGCTATGCCTACAATATGAACTGTATTTATTCAATCATAAGGATTTTTTGAAGACAACAAATATGACATTAAAATTTGATTAAAATAATCAAATTAAATTTAAGCCTGAATTAGTTAAGATCTGAGACTGACAAAGCTATTGTCAAGGAAAGGAAAAGAGAAATTCAAGAAAAATTCAGACGTGAAACAGGACTAATTGTGGATGTACCAAAAACTGGGTTTGGAAATACGAATGACGGTAACACCAGCAGAAGGTTTTTTTCATCCGATCATCATGAACTCATCATGAACTTACTTTCTATTAATTTTTTGGAGGATCAAAAAAATATGTGGCAGATATTGGAATTCTATTGCAGTTTAATTTTTCAATTTATGGTATAGTCGGGCAAACGCCCATAGACATCCGCATAGAGATTATACTGAAGCACTCATGAGCGATGGGCGAGACCTTTCCCTCACAATATTGCTAAGTGGTGGCTATGATATCATGTTTTGTGCAGCTTATGAGTAATCGGTGGCCCATTGGGGATATGGGTAAAGGAGGTCAGCACATCTGAAAAAAGCTAAAATATTTGTTTATTGTTGTGGATGATAATAAATAATTTACTGCATTTTTGCTCATGAATATTTTAATCGAAAACTCTCTTTGTTTTTTGCACATCTACGTGTAAATTTATAAATTCGAAATTTTAAGCAAATATTAAGATAAACAATACAAAATCCGCGATAAGGACTGTTTTGGTATAAGGGAGCAAACGAGCAGTCGGAGCTATTTTCATGACTACCGACGCCCACAGACATCCGCATAGAGACTACAGATGCGCTGCCCTCCTTTCTCCCCCCACCTCCATGGCCAAGTGGACAAATTAATCAGCCCTGACATGCCCAAACAAACCACTATCCATTATTATTGTGTACTTTATCTCATGATTTAGCGGGAGTTGAACGCGGATTTATCACACGCCGTGTTAAAAAATTAATAAAACCGGATCGACGTTGGAAGGATCATCGGGATTCCTAACAGTCGACTGTTTGAGATACTCTCCAAGCTAAAATACAGACACGTATACAGGGTGGATACGAGCGAGAGGCATTAAATTAAACCACATATGAAGTGTATTATTTCCAGGCTACACAACAAATATCAGATCAATCGGAGCAATAGTTTAGCCACAGGAATTTTTTAAAGTTTTTTCTCACTTCGTACACTCTGTACCATCAGCTGTTCGAGCGCCCGACCGCCTATAGTCCGCCGGGGTCATTCACCCCGTTCGAGGCTTAGCGACCTTACCGAGCGGCCGCGGCGGCGCGTATAAAGAGTGTTTACAAGTTTTCCTTATTTTTTCGCTATTTAACTTGTTTGAAAAAAGTATTTTCGTATACTTGTCGTAAACTTTTTTTTAATAGTCTCGGATTAACAATAGGCACTTATAGTATATGTGGTTAAATTTAATGCCTCTCGCTCGTATCAACCTTGTATAATAAGAGGTAGTACCACGCTGCATGCAGGCACCGCTTACCCTTAAAGGGGTATTTGATTAGATATTTCACAGACTTGCTTTCTACTACTCGTAAGTAGATCGTCGACTTAGTATATCTAACTAACCAAAACAATAGAGTTTATTCGGGCAAGCAATAACCGAATTCGAAAACCCTAATGATGAGTTTGCTGTAGGCCAATGAATGATTGGATTTCCTCTAAAATTCAGACATTTGAGCATGTTCAGTAGCACTGCTTGGTTTTCATGCCGAATATTCAAATATTGCAGCAAATATGTTCAGTAGCAAAAGATACTGCTTACTGTCACTTTATTAATGTTTTTTTTGTTTTTATGTTTAAGAGGCACAATTCTTGTTTTAGTATTACAGACATACTTCACTGGTTTTAAATATATAATATATAATATGTATGTATCTTAAAAATATGTTTAAAATTGTTACTTTTCATGTCCCATAAAAAGTGATTAGCTCGAAAGGTCCATTTACATATTTAATTTCGACAATCTCCTACGTAAGATCATATTCAAGGCCAAAAAACAGATTAGAAAGCAAGAAAAGTGAAACTTTCTAACCTACGGTGAACTGCTGAATTTAACTGTCGATAGAGAAGGGTGTTAATTGACTGAAACTCCATATTTGATTGCAAATGATTGCATTTATTGTAAACAATTATACAAAGATCACTTTTTACATTTATTAGTTATCAATTAACAGCCTAACCCTAATCAACATAGTTATAAATATGTAAGTACAATCACATCGCTACGCGAGATATATTAGGGAACTTACACCTAGGAATGCCAAATTGTATTACAACTGCCGCAAATAGAACACAATTACTCTCTCTATATTTTTTAGAAAGGGGCGACCGAGCAGTTGGAGGCGAAAAAAAAAACAAATATGATACGTTTTATTTGTTAATCGGTCTCTACATAGAGATTTGCATCATTGTAGCAATTAAAAATCTATACTAACACTATAGAGATGAAGAGTTTCTTTGCTTAAACGCGCTAATCTCAGTAGGTAACTACTAAAATAGTTTAATAAAAGATGCTGGGTTTTAAAAGTTGGCTATTAAAATACCAAGGGCAACTATATAGCACAGTACCTACTGTTGGAGTATAAAAAGCACAATTATATATTTACGAACATCGAGGTAACTTTAAAGTTCTGCTACGATGTGCATATATGGAAGCCTGGTGCTGGAATAAAACCGGGAAAAATGTACACTATTATAGGCACTTAAAACATTTATATAATAAAAAATTCTTTTTAGTCAAATCATAATCTTTCGTTATGTATCTGTGTCATTTCTATTTGTAATATTATTATTAATTTAGTATATTTAATTTTATTTACCTTGTCGTCGTCTATGGCTTGTAAACGTCTATTGTCCTTCAATACACACAAAAAATTTCGTCAAAATTGGTCCAGTCGTTTAGGAGTTCAGTAAAATACATACGCACACAAGAAATATTAAGATTATAAAGTAGGTATATTAGACCGAAAAAAGAACTCTTTCTAAAATGTTGCCTAAATCATTTAAAATACTTTCTTTTTTATAGGTAAGTTCTACATAATTTAAAATAGAACTGTCCGCCCAGTTCGCTCGTGTTGTTTAGCCGTAATTGTATGTGGATTTTTGCAAAATAAATGCTTTAAGTTATTTGTATTTAAAAAAGGTTTCATAAGTTACGAAAAATCGTTTGGAGTAAGCGCGCAACTTTTGCTAACCATTTACTGTATACTTTATTTTCAAATATAAAATGGAAGCGAATAATATTTTAAGTGTTTATAACACTTATTTGATTTCTAAAGGATTTTCATCTAGAGTATGAATTTCCGCTTTTGACTCTATAAATATACCTTTGTTGCTTACAAAACTATCATATTATGGTTTTAGTAGGTCTGCAGTTGCTTGGTTCGACAGCTACCTAAAAAATAGGACTCAAACAGTGGTAGTAACTAGAGACGATGGTACTCAACATTTCTCCCGGTGCTCGAGTGTCAGAAATACAGAGAGGGCAACTTCAATGAAGAGAAGATTTTTCCTTTTGAAGTTTTAGTTAATCAAATCAACCTTTAAAAAACTCTTTGATTTGATTTTCTACAAATAGTTATTTCGTAAGAAAATTTTCAAAAAATGTACTCTTAAAAAAAATTGTAATAACCCTGAGTTTTATTCAAAAAATATATTTCGTGTTACATCGTCTAACCAAATATTTATTTATACATATACCCGAAATCCTAATAAAGTAGGTAGGTAGGTACTTAGAAATAATTAAAGAGACAATTTCATCACCTGTGCATTTAGGAAATAGAGATTATGTTGCAACTCCTTTTTAACTTTATAAGAAACGCATTAAAAAATTTAGAAATATTTTATTACAATTTTTATTCTTATCCATAATATTATTTATTTGTATTATTTTATGTTGAAATTAAAAATATTAATGGCAGCTCCCGATGGGTTTTCTTGCGTTTCTTATT
>LUGF01000253.1:64496-76966 GCA_001625245.1 Calycopis cecrops
GATTTGAATTGAATTCTAATGGGGTTTATATACGAGTAAATAATAAAAACTACATGCCTCGCCAAGTATCAAAATTGTGCCTTGAAGCCTTTGGATGTCTGGCTCTGGACTGGTGTAGCACAGGAAGTATTCCCCTGGACACGTGGGCCTCTCGATTGTGAAGCCGCCGAGATCTCACTACTGCAGGGGCCCCCCAGTACAACACACCGCTAAATGTTCCTATTTAAACTTAAAACGATTTTAGCATCCAATTTCTCGAATTTTCAGTCGGACGCGAAGAAGGTTAGGGCTCCGCCAGAGCTTAACCCGCCTCTGCCTGTGGCAAATTATTCGGATTCGGCTTCTCTGTCTTCCAATTTAGAGAGATAAAACATTTTTAAAATCTTCATCATCATCAATCATTTTTAAAACTACATGGGCTTTAGAAGAGTCGGCAAAGGGCGCCAAGCGGAAGAATAAATATAAAATTGTATTTTATGAATTTAAATAATAATCTATTAATTGTAATGTTCTTAAAAGTTGCTTATTTTTATTACAATGTTATTTCTGATACAGATACCTACCAGATAGTCAGTTATGTTAATATACTTGATTTAAATAAAATAAAAGAAAACATATTAAATAATAAGATTATCATAATTATAACGTGAAAGAGGAGCTTCATTTCTAAAAAGAATTTGACTTACTGATTATATAAATTGGATAGGTGTCGGGACATCCACGCAACAACATCCGGCACGGGCGCTCGTACGCGACTGTCGAGAAGTTGGTCTCTGAGCACGACGAGGCCTGGGAGGTGGTGGCCACGGACGCCGACTGGGAAACCAAGTAAGCATGCGAATGTCTTCTATCTTCTATTTACTCATCAGCACATTTCTTACGGCAAACAGCACTGAGTGCTATAAGGCACGGTTCTCAAATACCTATCTTGCTTCCTTCACATCTATTTACGCTCTTTATACAAGCAAAGGTTGCGAAGAGACTTGACACCAACTTCGGAGTGCACCGATCAATGTGATCTTGATGGACTATAATCTTCCTTATTCTTCTTTATTTCTTCTTATTCTTCTTTTCTTCTTATTTAATTTCCCTTTCCTTCTATATTTCCTTGGCCTTAGAGAAACGTCAAGCCAAATAATAAATTCACAGTAACATGTTTTCCTTCAACCAGATACATTTGGATGCGCAACTCCAAGATCCTCGGCACGAGCTACTCGGTGGTGGAGTGGGAGATACCCCAGGGAACGCCGGCCGGCACCTACAGGCTGCACCACTACGGCAGCTACAAGTACATACTCGGCGGGATTTACTCCTACCACGGGTTCTCTGACCCCTTCGAAGTCGGAATCGCTTGCTACTCCTTTATCAAAGGGCTGCGATGGAAAGGAATCGTGGCTAAGTCCGATTTAAAAACGAGATGTCACTTCCCTCTAGCGTCTTAGCAGTAAATTTATAAAGCCACATAAATATAATAAAACATTAAGATCCGTGTGCCACAATATGTGTAACGAACGCGAAAGTCTCAAACAGATATTGGCGATATGTTTCTCCTATTGTTGGTACCTATACTCTAGGAATCCCTCCTTTCTAGATGCTAGTAAGAGGTAGTTCCACGCTGCAGTGCATTGCATTTATGTAGAAAAGGCAGTTGGAGTTGAGAGCAGTTCCGAAACGTCGAGCAAAGGTACATGTTTTAACTAATACCTTTAATTATTTTTTTTAACCTTTATGTCTTATCGTGTTAAAACCCGTAAAGTAAGCATAATTTGTCACACACATCTTTCACAACAAGATAATTAGATCCTTCGTTTTTTGTGTACCTCAGTAGGTAAGTACGCAAAATTTTCCTAAAAAAAATTCGCTAAAGTTCCAGTTGAAGTCTCCCTTTAGTCAAGGCGCAAAAATAATGTTTCTGACGTTCCTTTGAGGAATTTGTGTGATGGTGGTTTTACCTTGTGTGAACCAGCGATGTTCAAATTTTTTTTTGTAAAATATATTTGTTTCGTACATTAAGTAGCCGGTGGTCCATGGAGGTGAGAGAAGAAAGGTCTGCGCGCGGCGCATGTGTAATATGTAAAGCCTCTATGCGGATGTCTATGGGCGTCGGTACTCATGAAAATGGCTCCGACTGCTGGTTTGCCTCCCTATGCCACAAAAAAGGCATATCATCGATGTCTTTTTTTGATTTTTGATTTTGTTTTGTAGTTAAATATAGATTTTAGTATGTAATGAGTATGTAATCATAGTATATAAGAATGACATAAAACACCATAAGACTAGTGTTACCATGAAACAGGCTAGTAACGAATTTACGTACTGTGAATCATGCCATAACCATAGCATTTTATAACTAAGGACGTACGTCATACTGTTGCGTGCGCCTGTAATAATGCCATCTATAGCGCTTATTTGATTGATTTGATGGAAATGTGTTTTCCACTGGAAGTTTATCGCTACAAAAAGGAACCTATGGCACTGGCTACAGTCCTTCAAATATCTCGAGTTTCCTTTTCTGGTAAGTAATTACTTACCTACTTTGTTCAATTGTGATATATTATAGCTTTTGAAAATGGACTTAAACTTTAAGGAGCTTTTTTAAATTTTTTCTACATTTCCGTATTGAACTAAACTTTTTTACTAAGAGGAAGGACTTTTTGAGTAAGTATCTCGTAACGCTCCCACCAGCTGGCTGACTGACAAGCACGCGTATAGAAGTTTTACTTCAAATCTACTGATTTCTACAGTTTCTATTAATTCTTCCATTTTACTACTACTATATGCTGCTATAATAATAATAATAATAAAATATTTTTTTATTTTACATAATATGGCAAGTTTTGAAAAAACAATAAAAAAGCCTTTTTACGAACTTTTAAAATTAAAATAATTACTTCTAAATATTTAGATTTACTTACTTTATAAGTGTAACAAATTTAATGACGACACATTAAAAACATAATTTCAAGTCTCGCAGCTGTATTTCTATCATAAAAAGTTGTGAGATCCATGTAATACCAAGTCGGTTAATTTATTTAGTCTCTACTTATGGAACCTTGTATCTTAAGTTATTATCATATCAATATTAAAAATCTTTTACATTTTAAATAAAAACATCGCCTTGGCCATCGCATTATTCGATTGTTTAGTAGTGCATTATCTTGGCCGAGGACAGCGGGTGTCCTCCTCTCCCCACCTCTAAAGGAGGGGAGCAGCTCACGCGCGGCAGCTAAAAAGTGGCCGACACGGGTCATGAGCTAGAAGAGCTCTATGAGCTATCATGACTGGGGGAAAATTTTACTTGTAGTACTAGTATAGATATAAGATGCAGTAATACAGCAGTACGACCCTTAAGGTAACTGCCGACGCCCGTACACATACACATAATGGTTTTGTTATATAGTTATATCGCCCTTCTTCGCTCGTCCTCCTTCTAATGGCCACCGAAAACTCGTAGGCCGAAAATAACGCTTTTGTTTATGTTAGCAGTGGGTGTTCTGTTACTGTTTTCTTGTTTTATTTTGTTAAATCTTTCGATAGACGTTTTGTTGTTGTGTTATTACCATGGAACATAAACGTGGAAAGGTACTGCGCAGTGATACACGTAAAATTGTGTATAATGTTATTAAGTATTTTGAAGTAGAAAAAAATCTGGGCCGTTACCGGTGCCACGCGCACGAACTAGTCTACTCCGAGAAGCATCGATAACGCGGGCCCTCCTTGTTCTCTGAGTGAATTTGCCAATATAGCGACTAAGATAATCTCCTATGAAACACAATAATTGTAAATAATAATGCAATATTTCGAATCTAAATGTAGAAATTGAGTTATTTTAAAAGATGTTAGTTTAAAATAGATACCTACTGTACCGACTATTATATCAGATTTGATAAAGTACGAATCCACGCTAAAAATCATAGAATTTCATCCATCCTGGGATAACTTTTGTGGTTATTGAAATTAGAAAACATCCAATTTTCCGAATAGCACTTGGCCAGTTTTGTTATTTTTAAATATCTCTTAATGACCTGTCTGGCTAGGCTCACACTTGTGCACTATAAAATTATGTCCTGTGCAGATGGCTTGTCTCCAAAGAGAAGGCCGCCGTAACCGAAATTTGGCTAGGATGTCATAATATTATATACAAATATTACCATTCATATATACTGAACCCTAATATATACAGACGTGCTTGGACATAACACAGTCAATTCATTTCCTGTTTTTATCTTTGAATAATTTATGAATGTTATTCTTTAAATAGATTAGTAAACAATGGTAACAGTGTTGCGTAGACTGTTGCTACACTGAGTCTTTAGCAATTTTTCCGAAATTGGGCAATAACAAAAAAACAATATCCCACATCGATCATATTAATTCATTTACTGTAACTCTAGTCCGAGGTAAAAACACCCAGGAACTCCACTATATGGATAATATTTTCTTACTCGCAAAATTTCAAAAACACTTCAGGCATATTCTTGCCATTTTCGGCTCTCGTTGAATTTATAGCCTCTCTATTGACTTACGTAAGTTGGCTAACTTGTTATAAATATATCTATAGTTTATTTTAAAGTTGAGTTAAAAAACATATCAATATAGTTTTATATAGCGAGGTCGAAGTGCGTTATCCGCGTATAAGTAATGCAGAATATTTTATATTTTTTTTAGAACACACTCTGCAAGAAGGGGCAAAATATAATTTCTATGCTTTCACTATTATTTCAACCTTTATTTTATCTTTTTTAAAACACTATAAACCGCAACGTATTAGTTTTAGTATTTTACAAGAAGAGCAAATGAACCGCAACGATCTTTGTTGACTTTGGACAGCCATAAACATCCACGATACCAAATTCGTATCCAAACAATGTTTTAATAAATGTTCTGTTCAATTTGTAACGAACAGAAATATCAGTTATAAAACAATTACTTCTGAAAAACATAATAACAGCTTTATAAAACCTTTTCTGAATGTATGTAATAATAAAATAACAATAATAAAACAACATTCATCATATATCAAGGTATCCACTCAACTTAAATTACATTTAAGCTGAAAACAAATTAAGTAGAGGCTGAATAGTTGGAAGTTGGCGCACAAAAAAACCATGGAACTTAGCTATAAATTTGAGCTGAACTCAATCCGTTGCTTCAATAGACTTTCGAGCATCGGAATTGGCCAACTTTGGCATAATTTATCCGTAATGAGATCCATTTCACCGTACGGGATGATCGATACTTCAATATATACGATATATTATACTATATTACTATATTACTATAGTTCCTAGAAAATTCTTCTTCTCCTTATAATAGCAATTGATGGAGTCAGCTGAAACGCAGTGATAGCAATTACGTAATTAAAACAAAGTCGCTTTCCGCCGCCTGTGTGTCTGTATGCTTAGATTTTAAAAATTACGCAACAGATTTTGACGGGGTTTTTAAGTGATTCAAGAGGAAAGTTTATGTATACTAGCTGCTACTATAAACAATACTAGCTGCGTTTCGCGGTTTCACCCGTGTAAGTTTCGACCCCGTGAAATAGATGTTGGCCGATTCTCAGACCTACCCGAAAGGCACACCAAATTTAATGAGACTCTGTCCAGCCCTATCGGAGGTGTATGGCAACATGACATCTTATTTTGTAATTTTTGAGATATTTATATATAGGTACATGTTTTTCGGCAAAGGCGATGAATGCCTAAACGGAAATCAGTAACAACGAAAATAATAATTTAAAATTTTAAACTAGATAACTACGCGATAACTGACCTATTAAAAAAACTTGTACTGTGTGATTTAGCAGTTTTATGTAGGAAATAATAAAACAAAGCAGTCGATTTGAATCGTTTAATAAATTTTTAAAATATCAACACATTACAAATAAATATCTGTCGTTTATTACATACAATTAAATAATAATCATTTAAGGTAAATAATAATAAACCAAGCGCAGAAATAACCTAAAACGTAAAAGTATTTAAAATAATATTATTGTTATGACACTTTTTATTCTATGTAATAGGTGTAACTTATATGTACACAATATCAAATTTAAAAAACCTATTAGGTAGTTTGAACTTTTCTGTAAAGATTTCTGTAAGAATTTCGTTAATGTTTGGCAGACTAAAACTATTAAATATTTTTAATATCTAATATGATAATCAAAATCAATTTAAGACGTGATTAGCTCGTAACATCTTTACATGAATATCTCAAAGTCCTCGATCATACTCAAAATAATTTAAAGAAATATATGAACCCGTGCAGACACATACAATTTATATTAAAGGAAGCTATTTATTGCATAAGGAAGAAGATAGTAATAAAACAGTATTAAAATTAAATACTGTTCAATAAATTACCTTGTCAAGGGATAAAGGAAATTTACAATAAGACAGATAAACATAAGACACAATAGGATACTCCGTCAGTACTACTTAAAAATATTCTTTTACCTTTCACCAAGCAAAAGACTTCAACGAACACTGAGTATTAACAAAAAAAAATGCAAGTTTTTTAAATGTGCATTACAATTACTTAACTTTATGGCAATTTTGCAATCTTCTTTATATATTACAGTACATAATAAATAAATTAAAAAGAATGTTAAGTAACACTAATACATAAATGTTCATAAAATAATTATTTACTAGAGCCTGTAAAATCCGACATTTAAAAAAAACGAAATAAATAAATTTACAAGTTACGTTTACGTAAAACCGGCCCTAAGTTATTACAATCAAGAGGAAGTAACCTCTTGGTTTTGACATTCAACATAGTAACAAAGTCATAAATTCGGTGATTAAGTTTATTTAGGGTGATGTTTTGGACGAATAAATAATAATTTAACCAGCCGGGGCTTATTCCTCAATAGACATAATATCCATTTTACTCATCTAGTGCCTGTCCAAACATGTCAAGTATTGACACAAAGACAAAAAGTTAGTACTTTTTGTATGAAATTATATCAAACATACATAGAAACTTTGCATTAATAACATTAGTAGGATAATAGAAATAAAGGTTTACGAACTTACATTCTAGAAAAAGGCTAAAGCCACTTTAATTGTGACTGTTATCGAAATAACAATTTAGGTGGCTATCCTTTTTTTTTGCGAAGACTCCTAAATCGTATCTGATCGTAAATATTTTAGAAAAGCAGCTATTTCCACAGTACGTGGTAGCAAATGGCGATTATACCACATTGATGTGGACGTTAACGAATTCGGGAAGAGGTAGTGCCACGCTGCATGCATGCGTGTAGCGAGCCAGTCAAAATCTAAGTTAAACGCATTCAGCTCCATGTTAGATGAACTAATGCCTAGGGCTTAATAATGCCTAATGCCTAGGCTTTCACAGTGCATTACACGTACGCTAATTACACATCAAATATTCCATTTGATATTAATTACTAGATTGCAATTAAACAGCGTTACTCCAGCCAGTATATAGGCCACGAGTGCATGCGCGACTTGTTTTGCATTGTAAAGGATTGCCAATACTGATTAATAAATTAAATTAAAAAAAAATATTCTAATCTTCGGTAATAGTTTTATAAGAAGGTACTTTTTCTAGCTGGAATATATAATTTATTTTTCTTGAACACAATTTCCTGTTTCTTTGACAATTTAAAATATGCAAAATGATATGATGACTCACATTTTGATTAACAAATCGACGAAAACATTTTATCAGAAAGTAAACTGTCTGTTTCATAATTGGATTTTTATTGATCGAACTGTGAAAGTGTGTGATGAGATTTTGATATTATTTTTTTGTTTTGTATATACAATAAATTTTTACTTACTCTGTCTGTCGTTACTATGACATATATGCTTAAAAATAATATTATGACGTTGAAAGTTTGATTATTTTATTTTATTCTCTTGTCTTTAGAAGCTTATTCTCTGTACGTCTCTTCACTCTGTGCTCTAGGTCAGTGACGCCGACGGATCGCGATTCGCGAGTCAGGTCATGTGGTGACCAAGAAGTATTTTTATTACATGGGATAAAGTGACAGGTCAGATAAGATAAATAGACATGAACTATCCAACAAGAGATCGACCTCGGTCCATATCAACTTCTTTTTGTATATCGCCTACTTGAAACAGTCGAGAACACACTAAAACCTGCTTTTATTGCATCTATCACGATACAAAAAGACAAAATATAAAAAGTAGTATAGAAAATAAGTGAACGTTGGTTTAAACATGTGTGGACTCTGTCTGCGTGTGCCAAAAAAAACCTGTTTTGTGTATTCCAGAAGAATGCGATTATTAGAAATTGTAACATACAAGGACAGAAATATTATCTTCAAGAAATGGCACAGGTAGATTTTTGTCTTTAAAAGCTAATTACAAATACCAATTGGGTATAGAATATTTCAGGAGCAAAAATATGTTTGACTAAAATTAAATAGATTGCAGCATTTATTAATAAAATGAGTATTATGTAAGTCTCAAATGTGAACGGAAAGAATTAAAGCGATATACAATTTACTATGATATTGCAATCTCAATAAATACTGCATTTACTGAAGACTCAATTAAGAAAAGCTTTCGAAGAATAAATAGATTTTATTAAAGAGAAATCATAGGAATTAATATAAGAAAATAAATTTGTGGAGCTATGAGATTAAATTAGATTAAATACAAAAAAAAATCAAATACAAAAAAATACAAAACAAAGAAAAAATACATTATACATATATTACTTAAGTTGCATGTCAATTCCCTAACCTTGCTTTTATAAGTATCAAATGAGCGGTTCATGTTCAGAAGGCAACGTTTATCGACATTGTTTAGGAAAAAGGCTATTTTTTCTAATGATATGATTTAAAAAATAGTACATTGAATTTCGCCTTTGGCCTTCTAAATTGCATGTTTTGCGGGATGATAATATAGTAGGTACCAGGTGAAATTTACTTTTACGAAAGAAAGTATAGACAATCAATGGTGATCGGCCCGACCCTCTTCCTCATTTATATAAACGATCTGGGCACGCTCAATCTTCATAAAGGTAAAATAATTAGTTTTGCGGACGATACTGTTTTACTCTTTAACTCAGACTCTTGGTCAGAAGCATATTCGTGTGCTCAGTCAGGCATCAACTCTGTTCGGTGTGGTTACATTAAAAGCTTTACGGACCCACTCTACCTATAAGCATAATAATTAAACACATGTTGAATTACAATAACTACACGGAGTTTAATTTTATGCGACTTGAAAGATACATGTGTCATGAAGTGACCCAGAAACAGGCAGACACAGACAGTGGAAGTGCAATAATCTTAATACGAGGCCACAAATTTTCTTTCAGGAAATCGTTCGATTAGTACGGTGGGTAATCTTACGAAGTTTTGTTACCGTGCCGTAAGCCAGGGCCGGTTCACACGGTAACGGTTATCTGATAGATCACATGTTGGAGAGATAAGAACCCAGCTTTAGAGTACCATGCGCATTCGCCTCGTTTATCTATAATAAGATCTTCCTGTGAGAAAAAATATAACTTACCCTAAAAATGTGGAACAAGGAAAACCGACCGCGCTAGATCCTGTACTTGAACTGTTCTAGATAAGTGCTGTCTAGACGGAGTTTTTTGTATCTTTCTTTGTAATCTCAATTAAACATTTTATTTATATATAGATTTTATATAATATGGATACTATAGATAGTTTAATCAAATTAAGGATTTTTCCAAAACAAATGTTCGAGTTTTCAAATTATTTCTAATACATTAGATGTAGGTACCTATATTAATTTCATTAATTACATGAAAGCATTAACAAAAAGCAGTATAAGTCCTATCCGTACACAATTAGGTATCCAGTGATCAGACCATAATGTCACCGTAAATTAATTATATCCCAATAGGCCCATCCGAAAAAAAATTAATCAAATCAATATTTATCCGATATAGATATAACCAAATGAAATCCCATCTAATTGTTAATTATGTACGCCCTACTCTTTTAACATTTATAAAGAGTCTAATGCATACATACAGACAGGTATAAACTATAAAGTAAAACTTTGTTGGTCAGATCCGATATAACGTAGTTAGAATAATAATAGAAGTAAAGAATTTCTAGAAATTCTACATAGATTATAACATTTACACTTTATCCTATTCGTTCTCTCAAGGACCACAGCATACCTGCGAGATCTTGTCAAACACTCACTCAGTGAGGGATTTGGCTCGGTACTTATGTAAGTGACGCGTGTAATCGATATTTTGATACTAAATTATTGTTAATAGTTTTTCTTGAATAAAAAAAGTATATATTTTTTAGATCCATAGCCCTTAGTATAGAATTTCACGTAGTAAAATTTATTCGATATCTAAAAAGATTTACGTTGGGAAAATGTTTTTTTTTTGGGATAGTTTTTAAGTTATCGCATTTTCTTTTCATTAGAAGTTATTAACGTTATAATAACGCATTTTAATAAAAAATATCAGCTCATAAAAATGAAGGGGTGAAGAGATATGATTTTTTAAATTTTCGTCTAGGGTTGTCGTTTAGGAAGGCGAGCTTTGAGGCTTTCGCGCATCCGTCCCTCTCGCACGTACTGTGTTATACCGCTTTCTCTTTCGACGCGACGCCAGCGCGAACTACCGGCTACTGTGTGAAGCGTTGCTTGACAGTTGGCTGTTGCCTACACGCATGTACTTCGCGATCGCACCTGAATCGGCTGTATGCGGATGTCTGTGGGCGCCGGCAGTCAGAAGAAGATGGCGGGATTTCTTGTTTGCCCCCTTGTATTATAAAAAAAATACTGTTATTACAAAAACACCTGAATTCTTAAAAAAAATATGATTCTAAATACGCTAATAAACATTTTATTCAAATAACATAAGATATACTATACCTACTATCAATGTCCTAATTGTAAATACGAACATCCAAACAAAGAAACATTCACATTTATTATTATGAACTAATATTTTAGTGTGATAAATCTGTAATTAAGCCGTGCTGCGTATAAAATTCAGATTCTTTATATCTTACAGCTAAAACATTTTGCTAGCGAGTTGTAAAAAATTGACAGCGCCATCTATTGACGCTACGTCTGCCTTTAACTCAATCACTTCGTAACTCATTTTTCTCAAATATCCTTTATATAAGGAAAGGTACATCCTAGATCAGGATTTTTTTTTAGAGCTGCGATGAATGATCATCTTCGTTATGCCTGCTTTTGGGTTTCAAATGTTTCCTAACGAGTAAATTGCAATAGCAGAACCTCTTACAAAGATCTCGTTTTGGTAATATGATGATTTCTGGCGTGTATAATATAGGCCAAAAAATAGGCATGGCCTTTCGTTATAGTAATATATTAATGGGCACCAATATATCCAAAGCCCATATGACTTCGTTCGTTTTAAAATGTATATCTCATGCTTTTAATAAAATTTAATTTAGTTGAACAGGACCTGATATAATTATGTATGTCCTAATTGATGCGTTAGGCGAAATTATTGTACAGTACAAGTAGTCTCTTTTATTAAAGTTCGTATTACATCGTCAATAGAAGTTGGTAAAATTATTATTATTACGCACAGAATTGATTTATGAAGTATGGTAAGTTTTATATTATTTATTCATATTAGAGTTTTTACATAGATTTTTTAGTTGATAATTTAACAGTCTAACATCTATGTAGGGATTGCTTTTAACATTTAGTAGAAATATTTTATTGTTTTTAAATTTATATAGCGTATTACATATTAATGAATACATAGTAAAAGCATTTTTATCGTGTGTTCCTAATCCTATTCTTTCACTAATAGAAATCAAATCAGGAAGTATAATAATAATATAAAATAATAATAATAGCCTTTTATTTCCGAAGTTACAATCGTTTACATTCTTTTTTATAATATTATATATTTATATTCAGTTTTGTTTCTACTGTGTACCTACATAGGTAGTATAAGTCTCTCAACTCACATAAGCGGGGAATGCCGTATGTACTTGCAAACCTATTTCTATTTTCTACGGGGTTTAGTTATCACGAATGTTAGTTTCAATTTAAAGCATTTTGAATTGGAACCCTTTAATAGGTACAAGTAATGACGGGCTGTGGTCCGAATTACATATTTAATTTCTCAATATAATGATCATTAAGGCACTACTACTACTACTAAAGTTCATAAAGCAACATGATATATGAAAATTAAATATCTAATTCAGAGTATTTTTTTAGAGTTTCTAAACAAAACGGTCTGAAAAAAATGAGTAAAAAAAATCGGTTACACGTATACATGGTATCCCTTACTAGGAGTTACTGTTATGATGGTAATCATATTCAAACCTAACAATAGTAACCCGCATTGTTATTATAAGAAATTATTTATCTAAGGGTAGTATTTAATCTTACAACTGTAAATCCACATTTTTCTATCAAAGTATTCAAAATTGCTAACAAAAATACTGAATTGCACACTAAATTTGCGCATCAAATAAATCA
>LUGF01000253.1:77646-88317 GCA_001625245.1 Calycopis cecrops
ATACAATTATTTAATTTGATAAACAGTCATTTATTTTGATATGCTGGTACATTATTAGTGCATAATTGTTGTTTGCTTAAATTTTAAATAGAGGTGCAATTAAAAATTCCCCTTTATCTAATAATCTCGGAACAACAAAAAAAAATTTGAAACAATTGCACCGCAATTGGTGCATACACGTCGAATTAGCTCTCTAGTAGATCTATCAAGTCATCCCTAGTAACTACATCATCATCACTGCTTGTCTCACTACAATCAGGGGCACTCCTAAAAGCTCTGAGTGCATCTGCAGCTACTTAAAATGTGGAGTTTGAGACGTCTCATTTCAAAATGATTAATGTTTTTATTTATTTTAAATTTTTTTGTTATGTACTAGACTATGCTCTAACGTAATAATAAATAATAATGTAAAAATATGCAATAGTTTTTTTTTATAAATTTTTAAATGCTGTAAGTTTGCTGAACTTTGTATTATTGTCTCACCGGACATTTTTAAATTATATTATTCGTCCGTCCAAATATTTCAACGAACTTTTCTGAATTACTCCCATCATATTCATGAAAACATTCGTATTATAATGCAAAGTTTTTACAACGTACTCTAAAGTTTATGCGCAACTAAAGTATCGCGTTTGCGAGCAAGTTTCTTGAGATTTTCCCACTTTAAACGCAGCTGCTGGGGTGTTCGACGACAAACTGTGGCAGTGGCATTGAATTTGCGTGTCAGGCACACCCATTCCTCGGTTTTCATTTTATTGCTGGCAGAGTTTGTCATTTTAGACAAAATTATTGGGCTGCTCTCGTTAAAATATATTAGCGTTCTGCGCTTCTCTAACACATAAACTATAAGTGTGCCAAATTTCATACTCCTCCGTCCGCACAATTTTCGTAAAAACGTTCCTAAAGTTTTTGCTTCACGTATTAATATATAGATTTCAGACTAGCAACAAGAACGACCGGGGAGGTACCTCTAGCTTACACGAAACCGGCGTAAAGTGACAGCTATGCTGTCGCGTTTCGTGCGGTGTCTAAGTAGCCGGTGGCCCATTGAAGTGTGTGTATAACGGAGGGCAGCGCATCTGTCTCTATGCGGATGTCTATGGGCGTCGGTAGTAAATGATTTTTTAAAGTTTTTAATGTACTGTGGTGACATTCGTAAGTCCCGCGCGGCCCGCGCATGTGGATAGCTGGTAGACCCCTCCGACACCCCAGGCCACGACTGTGCGAGTCACGGGTTCGTTGACCTTGACTCGGGCGAAAAAATTAATTCATATTTATTTCTGTATGACACAATAAACTAGCGAAATCTGTAATATTTTTATGGCCTCCAACGTGCGTAAGCGAACATTAGTAAAACTTCCCAAAGGGCCCTCAAAACAATTTTTATACGGGGCCCCGCCAGACAATGCTACGTCACTGCAGAGAAGTATCATTACAATGAACATGTGTGAAAATTTTCTGCCGTGTATAAAATGCCCATAGAATCTACGATAATTTGTATTTATCACTTGACTCAGGAAATCCGAATCTAAAGAAGCCGTCAGTGGGGGCATCCAAGGACGTAGTTTCCCTAATATCATCCGGTACGGACGTCCCCAAGGGTCCTTGTTGAGTTCCTCCAATAGTTCTTGCCAAGATCTCGATCTGGCTTTCGAAATGGCAGTTTGGAGCGATATTGTAGCTTCGCCTAAACTTCTCATTCTGTTATATTGACGTCTAATAAAATAACACTTTTTCGCTTGTAATATAACCGTCCATCTTGTTTACACAAAGCCCGCACTCTCGTTGTACTCGCAGGAAATGACAGCTTGTACATTTTCCCAAGCCCTCCCCATACGCGAATCATTTGATTTTAATCATTAACAATCTGTAAAATGAACTTTTCTGAAATTTCATATATACGCTAGTATGTAGAGTTGCCAGTTTAAAAACGGCATGTAAAGAATGGCAACGCAACTTTATTATCGAAAGAGAATATCATGTACCTTTATTTTAAGAACCTAATTGCTAGATGATCAGCAAGTTATTTTACGCAACATACTGCGCCAAGCGTTGCTAACGTGTTGCTAAGCAACTTTGAAGTTGGCTTTTTGCATTGTTTGTTTGACATTTTTTCGATTTGAAAAAAATCAAATATATACAAAATACAAGTTGTACAAGATTCGTACATAGTAGTTTTAATAATATTTGTAAAAAAACATGGGGCGTTGTGAGAAAAACGTTTCTTAGAATATTTTTTCAATTTACACCTATACATTGTTTACATTTCCATTGTAGTAAGCTTGAAGTACCTTTGCTATAAACGTACGAATGTAGTATAGAATCCAACTGATCGTCAACTGTTTATTTTATATCTATAATAACTTAATATAAACTTATCAGCTTGAGATCAGGGGAGATACATATTGCGTTTGCGGAGATACAGTTAGTTATACAGTAAAATGCTTTTATTGCAAAGGTAAATGACCTGATAATAGAATATCACAAGAGGAAAAAGCTTTCGGAAATGATACCGTGGTTTCATTAGATGTGACCAAAAGCCTCGGATCTAAAGTTTGACCGTGGGAACATCAAACATGTAACTGGTCCAATTTAAATTTTTTGTTCCTTTATTTTGCAAATAATCCTAAAACATACAATTCAACATGTACATTTGACAACTAGGTAACACCACCACAACAGTTGGAATAATGAGATTTTTTCCGCACGAAATGCCGCTACTAAATTATAAATAAATAAATAATAATAAAAAATAATAAAATAAATAAGATAAAACGTAGCCATCTTTGCACGCCGCCGCCGTGGTGAAGTACGAGAGATGTCTAAAGAAAAGAACAGCCTATGCCTAGATACGCGCTTTTCCCCACACGATCTTACATAAGACACAAATATGAGAGGATTCCCTTGTTCGCACCTCTGCTGTATCTTCGATTTAAGTGTTGGAACTGTGTTACATAAGTTCTATTTGTTTAAGAAATGGCGGTTGTTGCTATCAATCCGTAGTAACAAATTCAAGTCAGATTTATATAAAGCTTAAGGGACAGTTCAGAACAAAATATCTTCTTCTTATTTAAGGCAATGGCAGTCACTTATGAGCCTGAACTTTTCATCTTATGGAAGATTATGCACGCACTTTCTATTACTACTACAACGAGTGAATATACTAAAGTGTCCCGTGTAATGGTTACGCCGCTTTAAGGAACACCCTGTCTATATAATATATATTGTACTCTGCTATCTATACAGTATACTAAAATACCTAAAGAATTAAAGTATCAACTTGGTTGCTTGTGGGGGTGATTTTCGTAAGCAAAGGTCTGACCATGAAAATTATTTCGAAAGAATATGTATAAAAAAATGTAAAATAGTTTAAAAAATTTTTTTATACAAGTGTATATTTTTACATCTAAGTAAGTTTATTAATTTAAAAGTTGTCTTTATACGTGTCTTGTCTGTAAAATATCTAATATATTATAATTAATTTATTATTAGTGGCGATGGTGATTACCACGTCGCCAATATTTTTCCTATTGGTCTAGTTATTTTCCACACGTAACTAAATATCTCGGTTTATGTATAAATATTTTTTCCATAAATTTAAATAATTTGATAAACATTGACGACATTTGAATAATGTCCCGTTGACTATTTGAAGCAGAATTGATGTAGACAAGAATCAGTAAAGGATTTGTTCCTGCATGTTCCCAGGCATATAGCACAGTTTGGTGGAGGTGATCCTCTGCCTCCTTCATGCCTGGGGCTACTGTCATCACTTTTGACACTGCTAGGGTTTGCACTAATACGATGGATCTATACTGGGCTTATCTTTGTACACAGCATAAGTTAAGTCCGAAAATAACGCTAAGGAACTAGTAAATCTAGTTTATTCTTGTTATCGTAATATATTGTATAAGAAGACTGGATACCATTTCATACATACAAACAAGGCATACAAACAGTCGAACTGCTAATAACTCAAGCTTGGTTTACTTGAGCTTTTGTGTTACCCATCAAAAGCCTTTGATCCATGGTATAATATATATTTAACCTTCTCCGTATTATCCGGACCACACCAGTGTTTTATTGCAAATTGGGGCTAGTGATGTAAATTTATTATTCCCGCCCAGGCCATCACGAATCGGAGCATGTTGCGCCGGGGGTCGCGGGTTGGAATCCCGCCTAGGTCATGGATGTTTATCTATGTATTATACGTATTTCTATAATAAAAATATAACATTTTTTTAATTTATAAAACATATTAAATATATTCCGTTGTCTAGCACCCGTAACACAAGTCCTTACAATTACATGGAATTTTCCAAATATTTTTATTTCAACAATGCAAACGAAGTCAAGTAGTACATGTCCGTTTATATTTTTGTTTAAGAATTTATCCATCAGAGTTGTTCATATATACGTTAACATTTTTTTCGTTTTTGTTTGTTTTTTCAGAGGAAGCAGAGCTACAAAAAAATCACATCACGGAAAATAGTTATTTAAAATGTTTGTATAATATATTAGTATTTATTATATTAGTATTATATTAATATATTAGTATTTTGAAAATGCAGGACAATGTATCTCGTGTCATACTCGTATAAGACTTGTGTTCATTAAACATTGTTTTTTCTACGAAAATCTTGTTAAAACCACAGATATAAGCATTCTAAAACAAAATTACTTGTCGTATAACAAAAATACTGATTTGCACACTAAATTATCCAATACTATCACCGAATTTGCAATCCCCAATCCAAGTCTAATTTTATACTCGGATCGACAATACTCTTGGTCAATAATAATCGTAATAATAATTAATTAGAATAAATCGATAAAGGAAGACTGTAGTACTCATTAGTAAGAGGTAGTGCTACGCTGCATGAATCTATGTAGCCGAATTGATCCGGCACGACCGGGCAGGGCAAAAACAACGTAAAGTAGGGAACGCAGAAATCTACATACATAAAACATTATCCTCATTCTGACACAGTTGGGTAAAAATTAGGATGCCATTATTGCAAATTGCAACCGAATTATCGACCCGACTAGAGTGTGGACAAGTCGTAAGAGAGGTATAGTTAGCCATTTTTTTTAAGATTTCTATTTTTGGATCTATATGGATTTTTGAAGTTTAATACTCTATGCTCGCTTTACATGGGAAGTAAGCCGGCAAGAGCGTTACAAAAATCACGCATCGGGCGAGGCCAATAGAAGTTGTCACTCGAAGTTAAAAATTCAAATTCATAGCATAGGAATATAAACTCCTTGAGAGAACGAATGATGAAACCTATACAATTGATATGTTTTTATTAAAAACATATCTGTTTAAACTTAGGAAAAAAGAACGAATTCGGAGATTGTCTCTTTTTGACAATGTAAGATTTTTTGGAACTAACTATACAAAAAAATAATAAACCTAAAACCAATTTGATATCCATTACCAACCCTTTTAACGAATAAGACACTAAAATATAATTAGATAGAAATTAGAATCTATAGGTATATTACCTATGGATTAATCTAATTCTAATAATATAATTATTTTTTTTCAATAATTACTTAATTATTTTTGCAAATTTAATTTTGATTTGATGTTGTTGTGATATAAATAAAAAAACAACGTAAACGAATTTTAAAAGCGTCCTTTGGTATCGTCGTTTGTTTAATGTTTATTAGTTTGACTGTTCTGAATTGAGGCGGTACTCAATTCCAGGCCTCTCGGCCCACTCTCATCTGACCCATTAGATTTTGAACCATTAACAGCGGGCCATTTTCTAATCGGCCGTCCGCTCACTGCTCTGCCCGAGGTCTCCTTTGATGATAGACCTATTTCCCATAATGTCCAGTAACTCCGATCGAATGGATTGCCGTCCCTCAGAATCGTTCGACTTGGTATTTTCGAATGAACATTGCGGGCGATTTCGTCTAGTAGTTACATTTGTGTTGATTGACTCTTCGTCGAGAGAAAATTCTAGAGAAGGTATCCCTCTAACAGGGGTATTCGAGTTAGAATAGAATAGAATAGAATATTGTCACTTTACACCGGTCTCGTGTTTAACAAAAATTTTTGTGGATAACAAATTAGAATAGAATAGAATAGAATAGAATAGAATATTGTCACTTTACACCGGTCTCGTGTTTAACAAAAATTTTTGTGGATAACAATAACATAGCACTCGATTTTAAAGATTTTAAAGAAAATTGAGTCTTAGCCAATTGCTGGATTAGCTTCTTTTTCCTCGGTGTCATCTCTGAAACATAAAAAAAAATGTTTGTAATATTGGTTTTTAAACAAATCTATAATTATGACAGGTGAAGGATTTTGATGTATCTATAGCTCTCTGCAGCTTTTCCGAAAACAATTTCTTTTCCCCTTTAAAACCCCCAAAAGCTTCCAACATAAGTGAAT
Source organism: Calycopis cecrops (assembly GCA_001625245.1). Taxonomy (NCBI): domain Eukaryota; kingdom Metazoa; phylum Arthropoda; class Insecta; order Lepidoptera; family Lycaenidae; genus Calycopis; species Calycopis cecrops. The sequence continues at coordinate 84,056 of LUGF01000253.1, forward strand.
CTGTATACGCGAGTTATGGGCAAAGTTTAGTCTGTCATTTTCTAATATCGTTATGCATAATTCAAGAAACACCCTCGCAATTTTGATGTATAAAAGTTACAATTTCATATTCCTCATATGTAATTGTGTTGTCAATATCTATGTATAATTGATCGCAATTGTACTTACTTTATTGATATCATATTTTTAAGCACCTTGAATTACATTTGTAAAACTTAACATTAAGAAATTAGCAGGCTCTTATTTATTTTTATCAATAATACAAGATACCTAAATCTCTTCAATATTATAGGTTTTAACATTAACAGCAAAGCATAATAAGCAGGTAGATTCATTCATTTTTGATATCTATTTTAACAATTCAGATATAAATGTAAATTTTAATTTAATAGAACTAAGTATATGATTAAATCTGAGTATTTTTCACAGTTGTTCAATAGCAAAGAATTGTAGTAGACCGATAGACTGATAATGACCAGCAGTATTGAGATAATCTTATGAAATGCTACTATGACTAATAGATATCAGAGCCCTCCATTATTTGGTGCTGTTAGGTCGTTGTTATTATTCTCACAAATCATACGCAAATGTCAGAAATAGATATCGCCTGAGCAAGGAAGCTTTCAAAATATTGTGCCAAGAGCTTGAAGAATTAACTAATTTAAAGCCTACTCAGCGAATTGATGTTCAAACAAAGGCAAGTATTCTACAACAGTATTCTTTATTGATTTTATCAGACACTATTTTACTTAGAAAATTTGGGCTGGTCTACGGATGGCCCGAGTGATGTGACTTTATTTACTTGTTTACTAAATTAGGGGGTTGAAAACGAGTCTACAAATTTGAGTACATAAGTCTAAGACCTTTCTTAGGGTGGTATATAGTAAAAGGTTTTCGGGGAGCTACTGTTCCTAATAACTAGAACCAATAACTTCAAACTTGATCGAGATTTGAGAATTGTACCACGTTATGTTAACGAAAAGATCTAAAGTCCCACAGCGTAGCGTTTGGGGAGGAACGAGCAATCGGAGTCATATGAATCGAGGTTGAAGGGTGATCGCCGGCTGCACCTGTAACGGCGAGGTCAATATTTAGGCGCTATCATGTAAGCGAAAAGTCATTCCGTCCCGATTGGGCTGCAATGCAGCAATAGTACTGCCTCTTACTAGACGCCATCGGCGAAGAATGGACAAGATAACGATGACGAAGAATGGATTCATCCTGACGTCCCTACTTACGTCAGATTCAATAGCTTATGCCCGATACCTTCTGGAGACCTTCATTAGCCTTTGTTGCGATGCATCTGAACTTTCAGTACAAGGTAACTTATCCCACTATACGAGCTGTACAGTCTAGTGGTCTCTAGGACCACGTTTTAGTCCGTAAGGACGAGAAAGGGGAATATCTTTATCAATAAAAAACCGGCCAAGTGCGAGTCAGACTCACACACCGAGGGTTCCGTAGGAACGGGAGATATGAGCAAAAGTATGAGAAAATTACACTTCCTTGCGACAAACTTATATATGCGGGTGCTTGCATACATTTAGTATGAAACGAACTACATGCATAAGTTGGTAATGATTTTTCCAGTGATATAAATTTTATTTACCAATTTTTAGATTTATTCCTATATGTATACTGTAAGGTCTTAGTTCTTGCCAAATTTCAGAATTCTAGCTCAACGGGAAGTACCCTATAGGTTTTCGAAAAAGTGCGTTTTCATACAAAATTTGTGCATAAATGGCTATAACTTTTTATTGCGTTAACTTAGAAGAGTGATTTTTTCAAGGCATCAAGACGTAACTGACCTCCGTATTTGACAAAGATTTCAGCTTAATCCCTTCAAGCGTTTTAGAGAAAAAGGTCTTGACAGACGTACAGACGGACAACAAAGCGATCCTATAAGGGTTCCGTTTTTTCTCTTTGAGATACGGAACCCTAAAAATAATAAAGGAACGTAATATTATTAGATATTTGTACGACCGATACAGATTGGGATTTTTATAGTTTTATTAAAATAGAATTTACGAAAATCGAGAGAAAATCGAGGTGGGAGCGAATAAGTTAGGGATATCTTTACTCGATTTTCATGAAATTTGGCACACACATAAACGATAACTTGGATTAACATACTTTTATCCCGAAAAATGTGCCTATGGGATGCCATGGGTTGTTTTTAGTTTTTCCACAGGATCGAAATTTACGCGGGCGAAACCGCGGGGCGCAGTTAGTAATCTAGTGATGATGACGATACTGTGGCCTCGGACTACGTGAATATTGAATGATAGGAGACTAGTTAGTAGTATAGTAATAATAAGTTGAATGATAGGTATAAGCTCAAGTATTATCGGCGTTATGCGACTGTTGCTGAGTTCAGACGCAGTTTTATATATATATATCGACGGCCATGTACTAATAGGTATACCAAGTAGATTTTTTTAATAGTAGTAGTCCTTTCTTCTCCCACCTCCATGGGTCTCCGGCTACTACACACCTCACGAAACGCGACATTACAGCTGTCACTTTACGCCGGTTTAAGTATAGGTGTTAATTAATAGTTTAGAGTTTTTATTATATTTAATAGTTTAGAATTAGATAGTTTAGGCAGGTTTAGGTTTTTCTTTAGAATGGCTAGTATAAATAAGAGAAGTGGAGTGTGGGATCATTTTAAAGACATCGGTGGGATATAACTTGTGTAGCACATAAAGTGCTTTTTTGCGCACGCGTTTAACGTGCGGCTTAAAATTGAAGCGACTATCTAGAGTGACACCCAGGTACTTAACGGAGCGTACCCTGGGGATGGTTTGACCGTATAAAGAGACGAGGGGCATGATACGAGCCAGGTTACCTTTTAAGTGTTGTGTGTGAAGTGTTAAAAACACTTTAATATCGTAATCGTATCGTAAATATATTAACCAAACGTGTAGTTTGGTTCATTTGTTCAACGTAAATTTAAAACATAAACACTTAAGTTGACTACAGACGCCCACAAACATCCGCATAGAGGCTATACAGATGCGCCGCTCTCCTTTCTCCTCCTACCTCCATGGGCCACCGGCTACTTACACACCGCATAAACCGCGACAGCACAACTGTCACTTTACGCCCGTTTCGTGTAAGCGAGAGCTACCTCCCCGGTCATGCCGGCCCAATTCGGCTGCATGCAAGCATGCAGTGTGGCACTGCCTTTTACTTTTTTTGAGATTTACTGTTATGAATAGGTGAATGTGGGAATAGAGAGCGTACTTATGCCTGCTTAGTTACTTGAGCACTATAATATGTCCTGCACTGCTGCCTTGTTAGCGAGATAGATGATGACCCGCCGAAGCTACGCATGTTTACTTCCTTATTTTAAAATTTGGCCGGTGACCAAAAAATAACCCTGTATATTTGTAGTCGATTTGATTTATTTGTTGCCCCCGACTGCTCGTTTACTCCCCTATACCATGAAATTTGGCACATGCATAGTAGAGTAACTGGGATTAACACATAGAATAATTTTTATCCCGAAGAAATGTTCCTATGGGATGCCATGGGATGATTTTCTATGGGATCGAAATTTACGCGGGTGAAACCGTGAGACACAGCTAGTGATATATTAAACCAGACATTTATATGGAACAATACTTTTCATATTAATAAAATATAAGTGAAGAAGCAAAAAAATAAGCACCCATAAGACGACTACAACTACGGGAAGGTTATAAATTTTTACTTTACTTTTTTTTTTTAGCGTTTATTGTCAATAACTCAAAAAGTTGTAAAAATTTTTCACTATTGAAAATGACTCCAACTGCTCTTTTGTCACTTATTCTATATAAAAAAAATCTGGATTGCTTTATGACATCATGTTTTTTTAGATCAATTCAATTAATAAATTTTATGCAAAATTTACTAATTGTAGTCACATTTTAAAAACAGTAGTTTATGCAACTGTCATATAATGAAGGGTATTAAAACACGAGTGGAATTTTTGAAACGAGCGATAGCGAGTTTCAAAATAGTTAACAAGTGTTTTAATACCCGTGTTATATGCAGTTGCATACACTACTTTATCTTCACTAATAATAATAATAATAATAAGTTATTTATTTCTTCGAGCAAAACTTAAGTGTAACGCTCTCGCCAGCTTACTAAGTCCAGCGCGTGTATAGAAGTTTTACTTCAAAAAAACATAACGATTGGGTAAAAAAAATATAAATTTATCTGGGGGCACGGCAGTGCCCCCGTCAAGTCGAGCAAAAAAGTGGCACGGCCGTACC
>LUGF01000254.1:12186-30281 GCA_001625245.1 Calycopis cecrops
TCGTAGTCGGATGGCAGAAGGGATTGCACTCGACGACAATGGTACGGATGCTGGCCATCATCTCTTAAGACCCTCCCTCCATACGCGCATGTGGTTTACACCGACTTCACGTCCCACTGAGCGTGTACTTCGAGTGGGATCTACACGGATCATCTCCAAGACTTGCTCTTCAATGCTGTCGTCGCGGAGTCTGGGTCGTCCAGCATCAGCTAAATGGGACTCATTCGAATACGACATAGCTCACAAATCACAACACCACAAATCATTCACAAGTCACAACACCACAAATCACTTACGATAATTTGAACAATGTCTAATAAAGCGGGGACGTCCTTCCGGTCTGAGGTTCGCTAGAAACTAAATAGAATAACATTGCAATTATGCAGGTGTCGGCATGTGTCAAAGAGTTCGAGCCGCTCGCGCGCGGTCCTTTGACATGCCGCCCAGTCGCCCGCTTTGTTTACATACAAATTAGGGATGATAAACATTTTTTTTGTGGTATCGAAAGTTATCAATGTTTTGATTTTAATTGATAATTGCCCAATACTTGATGTTATCGAATTATTATTTTCACTATTGATATACCTATACGTATATGTACGTTCCCATAAAGGGAACAACAGGGTTTTTGTTACATACTGTATATGTCACTGTTACCAATTTATTAAATCAAACATACTTTATATTTTTGTTCATAATAATGTTAAAGTTCAAAAAGTGAAATCATTATGCAATGACATTATTGTAGCTGTATTTTAAACAATAATACTAAATGGTTTAATTATTATTCATAATCATAAAGAACTTTATTCTAGTTATATCCATAACTACATATTTTTAAACTCAACAATATTAAATGGTATATTCATTCTTATAAGCTGAGATCATTATTTTATTAAAATTATAATTACATCTTCACTTACATATTTTAAACACAACAATATAGAGTAGTATATTACTCTTGATGAAGTGATTAATATTATATTTGCATCTTAAGCCCCTTATTTTAACTCACAACAATATTGAATATGTTATATCTATTATTCTTTATTTAAATTAAAATATTTACAAAATGAGCATATTCAAGAGCAATTACACAATGATACAATATATTATAAAGGTACTTAACTGTTGAGGAAAGGTCCGCACAAATAGATGTTTCAAACAAGACTGGATGCCCACACCGGGGCTGGTGGCCCTACGTTGCCTCTTTTTACATACAGTAAACAACTCTGTCTAGCCAATCTTTTGTCTCTTAAACACCTGCTGTCTAGACGATGCCATTGTTCTATTGTGTTCAAATACAAAATAATATTTTAAATGTTAATATTAGATTTTAGAAAGTTGACTAGCTAATCATAGAGGCGGAAATATCCAGTTTTCACAAAGGACTCGCTGCTGCAAAGTGAAAACGAACCATCTCTGTACTAATGACTTATTGTTCTGCTGGCGCCTTATGTTTATGGAAAGTTTTCTACTTAACCGACATTGCAATAATGTAAATGTATTTGAACAACCAATATTATAAATATAAATACAGCTATATATATTCTAGAATTATACCTAACACATGCATGCAGTGTGGCACTTACTCTTGCTTCTTACTACTGTGTGATCTGTATCCAATTTCATTTAAATCTGCTCAGTGGTTTTTTTTACCAAGGAGTAAGGTTTGTATATAAACATACATACAAACCTTTGTATTTATCATGAAATCGAAAATTTAGATAGTAGTTAATTGCGGATAAAAATTGATAATGATGACGAAATAAGAAGTAATCGTTGTATGATATACTTCATGTACACATTGCTTGTTAAGTGAATAGCAGATCCAACCGTAGTTACTATTTTTTCGATATCACTACAAGGGTTCGAGGGCTTCTACAAGACACAAAATAATCGGAGTATAATCCTGATATTTCTTTACATTTCTACTAACATACATCATTAATATCAACATCATCATGCTGGGATCAATACGTACTCTTAGAAAAATACGATGATAAGCTATAATATGAATTATAATAATTTAAAAGATGCATAAAGAAAAAAGCACAAAGTTTTATCCGCAGATTTTTTCATCTTCTGTCGAAGCATTCAATGTCATATCAAAATTCCGTGAGTTTCTGTGAAACAGACACCGAGCCCCGTAAGTAATCACTAACTCAGAATGATGTGTTAGTAACTACAAGGCAACTTTCGTCACATACTTCAATACAGTATTGATATTAAAAACGTATGCATCGTGCTTCCATTTTAATATTGATTCCATCTAGCTCAACAATGCCATGGAGAGTTATTAGAATTCACGGCTTCCTGTAATGTAAATAAAAGACGAGCTTTATGCGGAATATCTCTTTATTACATGACACGTTATTTTTTATTACGTTTAGTTTTTACTACAGCGAACTGTACAACTCGAAGGTTGTAACCTACTAATATTATAAATGCCAAAGTTTATATGTTTGTTTATTTATTACTCCTTCACGCAAAAACTACTGAACCAATTTTCATGAAATTTGGCACACACAGAGGGTAACTTGGATTAACACATAGGATAGTTTTTATCCCGAAAAAATGTTCCTATGGGACGGGATGCCATGGAATGATTTTCTATTTTCTACAAGACTGAAATTTACGAGGGTGAAACCGCGAGGAGCTGCTAGTGATGAATAAATGTTGTTCGATATTAGCGCTGGGAAATGTAAAACATGAAACCTCGTTTTCTGTATTTATTTATAAAATGTGAGATTTCTTCTTTTTCACGTCAAAAAGCTATTCAATCTTTCCAAAGTAAATGTTAATAATTATGTTACAAAACTATATATTTTTTTAAGATCGTATAAAGCGTAATGTAGACGTGCTGGAAGGTCGTCATTAGAATTTAGTAAATTATGATACAAGCCTATCGTGTTTGTTCTTTGGTTTGTAATAACAAAGCTTCTAGGGCTAAATTATTGTTAAGTTCTGCAACACTTATAAGAATTTAAGAACTTAAATCTTTTGGAATTTCCATGTTTGATTATTTATTATTCTAATTGTTAGTTTTAGTCAAAAAAGTCTCTTTAAAAAAAGATAATTGGAATATTATTTATTGCAAGGATCCTATGCTCAATAAATAAAATAACAAAAGAAATATAGAATGGCTCTCATGCCCAATAACTTCAACACTCAATGAATAATTATAATAGCAGATAGTTTGTGAGACAAACGTCGGTTCGCATTATGACACTCTTCGAATGAAATTCGCCCATAGGATATTTTGGACCACGTATTATTATAATAAAATTGTTAATTGCAATTTTGAAGTTTTTTTTTTAAACGGACTCGGCCCACTACACTGTGCCACCACTAATACTCATGACTATATATTTGATCAGTTACTCATACCAAAAAGAGGGAAAATAACATATTTTAGTGCGTATAAAGATTTCTACTCACGCAGTCAAAGAGCGACGTTTAATATTTCACCTTGTAGAATGTCGAGGAATATTTCCCCACGGTACCTTTGCTTCAATGAAAAAGGATCCTATCTCAGATATTTTCAATATCCATACAGTATTGAGGTTCGCAATACATATATTTTAGTTACTTCTTACTCGTTACTTTTAGTTCACATTTTATTTTGATATGACAGTGGATGGGCTCTGATACCTGTATGCTGTATTGTTATCCTCAGAGAAAAAATTGTTATTGGTCTTTTATTTCATAGTATAAGGGACAAACGAGCAGTCGGTGAGTCTAAAGGAAAAAATCGGTTGCACGGTAGTTACAATACAACAGTACAGTTGTCGGTCACTTTACGCCGGTGTCGTGTGAGTATTAGAAGTTTATTATATTTATTCGAGACGTCATGCTTTTATGTATTATGTACCCTTAGCATGAAAACTTCAAAAAACTGTTTAGATATTTTGTAACATAAATAGTTTTCGTTTTAAATTCAGTTTTGAACTATTGTTCAAAACTGAATTTAAAACTAAATTACTAAAAACTGTGGTGTTTGTTAAAATATACATTTTGAATCACATAAATGTAACTGTGAAATAATTTCATTGCTAAACAGCTAACATTTGATTCACAATGTTATCATTGTCTGTACAGAAGTAGGCCGAAGTTTAAAGTCACTGTCTTCGAGATAAATCATGTTCATTTGATTTAGCAGCGCAGCAGTTTGAATCCTTGAGAAGGCAATTTATTTCATAGAATTAAGATCATGTCTTCGTAATATTGTGTTGTATAAGATCTCGTGTGACAAGTTGTATGGTTGAATTCCTACGTTACGGATTGTGAATATTTTTTATACATATTCGTTTGAAAAAGTAAATTTCGATCGGAGTGTTTGTTGGAGTTTTTTTTTTAAGTTGATGAAGATAACTTTATGACTACTGTCTTAATTCTATTACTTTTGGACGAATGAATAAAAGCTAAGCCGAAACTATTAGACAATAGTTTATCATAAAGACGTTAGCTTAAAGAATATTATTATTTTGACATTTTTTTATAGTGCAGGGGATCACTGAGATGAAGGTGATATCCAACGCCCACAGACATCTGCACCACAAGGGGTTATGCAGTTGCATTGCAAACTTATTTAGCATACAAATCTTTTGCGAAGCTAATTAAGCTTTCGCCTCAAAATGACCGCTGAACTCATAGATATCAGAAGTAATTTATATATCTATGGCTAAACTGAAGATCACTCGATATGTCAACGCCAAGTATTCCAATGTTAGCTGTAGCCTTTAGGGGAATGTTCTCAAAATGAGGAAAAACTACGAAAGGGGTCTTTTTAGCGGTAAACGCGCAAACTTGAGTCTTATTAGGGTTGAATTGGACTAAATTAAGTGTACTAGTGCCAGATTCGGTTACAGCCAAGGAATTGTGGCCAAGTACGGCGTGTAATAGGCACCAAACTCCAAATCAGACAGTGCAGTGGTTTGACAAGCCAAGCGGAGCTTCGAAAAAGACCACATAGTTGACAGGATGGCAGGTGAGGTGAGTGATCTTCTACATCTGGGATTCGAGTTGGCGACCAGTTGTGTTAGACCATAAACCAAGGCAAAGTTTCAGTATGAAAGAGGAGAGCCAGCTTCGCCATTTCTAGATGAGGTGGACGGCGTTTAAATTAGAATGCAACCCCCGTATATTGCAAAAATCCACGAACATCTGAGTTGGGGTAATTTTCGCTTTTCGTTCATCTTGCCCCTAGCCTTTTCGTGATAGAGCACAGCGTGCCCCCCCACCACTCAGAATACGCGGGCCTAGGCTTCCAGAAGCGAGCTCAGAGCTTGCGCTTGGAACTCCACGGAGGGATTCTCCGGCACCAGGGATGCCAGTGCCCTCCTGAGGTAATCTTCTAATCTGGGAGGAGGATTTTGGGCCAATCGGAGCTCTCACAAACCAAACGAAACGGGACGACCATTTACATTGCCGTCACTTCACGTCGATATTAAGTGAAAAAGAGGTACTTCCCCGGGCGCTCCGGCCCAATTCCGCTACTCACTAAAATTGTGTGCAGCATGGCGCTACCTCTTAAAATCACATAATAAGTACATGGATAGAAACTGATGATGATGATAAAGTGTGGTATTTGCCACAACGGATAAATCTTGATGGGATATTATGTAAAAAGATTTTAAGCTTTATTTGTTTGCGCGAACCCTATGTCGGCTCAACTATTTCGGGTCGGCATATTTGAGGTCGAGCACGGTAAACAAAGTGTCTGAATTTCGTCGCACCTTATTTCGGTATTTCCATGTGTTTATTCTGTTCTCTTAAATGTCTATACAGTTTACAGAATTAATAAACTAAGGAAGCATTTACTTAAATTTTTCAGAGAATTGTGAGGGTGTGATTGTGAAATAATTAAAATACATTGTAGAAGATACAATTTAAATTCTTAGACTTTACCTAAAAGGGATACTTTATTTAGTTAAAGGCTGAAAATAGACTTTATTATTAGGTAGAGCTATGTTGCATGCATGCATGTAATGGAATTGAGTCGGCACGACCGGGGATCCCTCCCCAATCGTGCCGACTCTCTCGGTTACATTATACTGCTGTAAAGTGACAGCTGTGCTCTCGCGTTTCATGCGGTGTGTAAGTATACAGTGGCCTATAGAGGTGGGAGAAGGAAGGAGGGCAACGCATCTGTATATCCTCTATGCAATAACTCTATGAGACTTAAAGTATAAGACACCTGTTAACGTTTTTAGAAGCTAAAAAACGTTTATAGGCGTATCATTATTCTAAATTTTCCAATGCACACTCGGGAACATTCCATTAGACTCGTGAACAAAAGACCATTATACGGTAGTGGCGAATTGGAAAAGTAGATTAGGGTTAAATTCGAAGCCGCATTGTCCACATTCAGATTATTCGGATCGGAAACTCATGTATTATTCAAATCGCTCATCGTAATTTCTATGCTATTGAAGCACTGTTCTCGATCAAATACTTACCTACGTCCTACAGTCAGTTCAATTTAGTCGCATACTATACGCACTTTTTAACGATTATAAATAGGCAAATTACAGGTGACCAATTATAATTTAAGATAATATGTACATGCATGTTCTTACACCTTGGTAATCTTATTCATTATATTATTATATATCTTATGTGTTAGAAGAATAAAAGCACCTATTTAAATATGAATTATTAATTTATACTCTAAAATATAAATTAATAATTCATTAATATCTGATATTTGTGCTTCGTGTATTTTCTACATATGATCAGGGTACCATTACTTATTTCGGATGCAAAAGTATTACTGTGTTCTTCAAGGTATCTATCAGTCTAATTTTCAAATAAATTCATTCAGTAGTTCTTGAAAGATTAACCAACATACATAAAAACTTTCACATTTATAATATTAGACAGAAGATATTTTTAAGATGTAATCACTCATACCCTTAAACCAGTTATAGGTACGTCCCCCTCCACGAATCTCCACTTTGTAGAGATGAGGGGGCTTAGTAACCGTGTCTGGAGCCACCACGGTGAACCAAAAGAGATCCTAGGAGGGGCGCTTGGAGTGGTCTTCCCTAGGGCCCGCTCTGGAAGCGATCATGGAGGAGGGAGGAGAGGTTTCTCGGTGCGTCGTTGCCGTGTAACCTGTTTCTGCTCCGGGGGCTGACCGTCGGATATTTTTTTGGTGGGACCGCAGAGGAAGAGGGCATGCGCTGTGTTTTTGCCGTCTTTCCTGTCCTTTGCGACCGTTTGATGGTTGTTCCGTTCCGTCACCCTGTGGATGTGACCATATCCAAGGTTTGCTACCCGTGAACCCGTTTGACCACCGTCGTGGTGTGCTCCGTTGGAGCATTGGGACCAGAGGTCAAGATAGGAATCTGACCCCATTGTACGGTTCCAACCTTGGAGTAGGGACTGGTCAAAGACATCCGGACAGTCCCCAAGGAGGAGAAGTCTAGCCTTTTCACCGAAGTCAGCCTGTCGCTGGAGGGGCCCGGTTGCTTGTAGATCCGGGCACTAGCAGGGGTTTCGTCGCTAGGGGCAACCCAGTTGCCGAGCCCGAAACTGTACCCGGTTGAGCCACTCGGCCTTCTGGGTAGCGTACGTAAAGGAATTTTCATATTCCCTTGCGTTAATAAAAATAAAGAAATTGGTATGTACTTGCAGGAATAGCCCTTCCATCCGTGCGCAGAAAAATCACCTGTACCACAGAAAAAAGAAATCAGAAATTTTGTGACATTGACGTCATTTTTAATTTTCACCACTGATGGATAGCGTGAAAAATGAAATAACTTGATTAATTGTTTTTCTGATATTAAGTAACACTGACTAATTTTTTATCGGTATAAATTTTAAAAATTAACATTTATTATACTCTTTTGATTATCACCAACTGAATTCAGCCCACACACATAAATATAACTATTATGAAGATATGATGTTTGGTGGTTCAATAAATTCGTCAGATGTAGGAGCTATTCGGCAGGATTTCGACAATATTTTGTTTCTATGATAGGTACTTAGATTTTTGTTACAATAAGCAAAAAAAAAAATAATAATAAAACGGCTTATCCGCTTGGACCCCACCGTGACGCCGTGCAATTTAGTTTGACAAAATTCAATATACTGCGTCTCTATTAAACTTGAACGAAGATTTTCTATGCAGATCATTAGCGATATAATATTATGTATAATAGCTGTATAAGCCAGACACAAAGCACCCATTAGGGTCACGCTGCAGCTATCTGTGTCACTGAATATTGTAGGTCCAGGTGTAATTAATTTGTTTGTGAATATAGATTATGTCCTATTAACGACTAATGCTGCTCCTAATACGACTAATATTATTCCACTAATTTCCTACAACAATATTTTTGATAAAAAAATATAATCTTACTAAATAGAGTATTTGTAGTAGGTACCTAAGTCTAGTCATAGTAATAGCAACAGCTTTTTTAGAATAGATTGAGAGAACAGCCAGGATCCCAATTTTTTTAACTTACCGATGTCATATTTTAGTGGCTTGTCATATATGAACGACCAGTTATCGGTTTATATAATTGGTCAATAGAGGTTTGTCTAGGTCTTTGTGGTCTTCTGTAGTTTTAAAAACTCATTTCTTGAGAGCAACTCAAGAATAGGCAACCAACACAGATCTGGCGTCTGAGACGGAGCTGTGAATAATTGAGCTAAAGAAACCTAGCCAAAAGAAAATGTATTCGAAATTTGAAAGCGAATTCTATAATGATTACGAAAAAGTAATTTAGAATACAATATGTTATAATACAGATATGACATAAATTATTTCCCCTCACCTGGTGGTCTGCTGACCTGGATAATTTTGAGGTGAGCCGCTGGATGCCAGCACTATTTGACTGCGAATTACAAGTGCCATCCGGGAATAAAACGACTTTCAAGACGAACACCCACATTCTTGCCACGGAATGACATATTTTCAAAGTTAATTCCACGAGTGCACTTTAAAATGTCTGCCCGCTGAATTCCAAGGCAATGGCTAGTTTTTACGACACACTTTACCTCAGAGATAACCAAGGTCTTACTTTATTCTATTTTTATGTTTGATATTATGTATCTAAGATATTACAATTCAGAAAAAAGTGCTATGCAATAATTACGTCCAGCAAGATGCTGTTGATGATCTTGAAAATGACTCTGACTGCTCGTTTGCTAGGGGGGCAAACGAGCAGTCGGGTCACTGAGATGATGGTGAATTCCGACGCTAATAGACATTTGCGACATAATTTTGACTGCGAATGGAAGCAAAATATAATTATAAGTTTGAATAATTTTGAACTTTGCTCTCATTTTTCGTTATTTTGATAAGATATTGCGATCGTGTTCGCTCTATGCGTATATTGTCGAGTTGTTCTCGTAAATTATATTTGAAAGTAAGTATTAAGTTTATATTGTGTTTAATTGTCTAGCAAAGGAATAAATCCTTTGCTAGCCCGTATTTTCACAATCACTAGATATATGAATAATGTATTGATGTGTTAATGTTTACTTAGTAAGAAATTGTTTATATTAAGTAGATAGACCATACGGACAGACGGACATAATACAGTCTTGACTACAACACCAGAAAAAAACAATTACTATGAGCTACTAAATAATGTGCCGATGTTTAAAGTTCTGTTATATTTTTAAGTTGTGTACATGTAGAAACTCAATAAATCGACGTCGGAGAGGAAGCAACCCGATAAGTTTTAATGCAATGCACCGTGCACCACTCGCCTGTAGCCGAGTGCACGGCGAAGATACATCGATTGTGAGTACGCAACATTTAAGCTAGAAAATATTGAGGGAGAACATCGTGATTTCAGGAATAAATCCTTTATCGGACATTTTTATAGAACTTCAGTTTGTTCACTTGAGTAAATCAATATTAGTGAAGGTCTAATTCCTCTATTATAAAGAGAATACGCACGATTTAACTTTGACATTTATTTTAATGTGACCTGGTATATTAATTTCATAGCTTTAACTGTGAATGGAAGCAAAAAATATAGTATAGTTAAAAGAGTTTGAAAATATTTTGTAAGTAATAAACGATATCGGTCAGAGTAGGGGCGTAGTACGATCTTGAAAGGCTTGTATTTATTTAAAAACACCTTGTTGTAGAATGTAATTGAAGCCGAGCACACTCCCGCGGGATATCTTAGCAAATATTTACAGAAGCTTGAGAAGGAAATCTCGGGACTAATGGGATGCGCCAAGATGGAAACGTTACAATCTCGGACTTAAATTGTCCCATTACTTGCTGAGATGTAAAAAATGACAGCTTTTAAACCCATCTGGTGGATTTAATGGAGCAATAAATAAAAGACTAATGATACTCATTAGATGTTCAAAAAGTAATTTTGTAATTTGTTTTTGAAATTTTCACTTCAAGTTTCGAATGATCGAATGCTTCTTTCAGCAAGCAAGCGAATAAGCAAATAATAAGGATGTTAAAATCTGACACCAAAAATGACACCAAAGCATGAGGGAATATGGGGTTTTTTTCTAATAGGTATTCAGTCAACTTTGTTTTAGTTGTTTTTTTTTTTAAATAAAATATTAATATGTCAAACGAGCAGTCTCCTTTTGGTTACTACCGCCCGCAAATATGCGCACTCGTTTCTAGTATACCCTCGGCCTTAATAGGCCGCCGGATGCTCAACAGCCGGACAAAATGTGGCAGCTAAGACGAATAGTATAGCACACTCATCTACGCCGAGGCCAGCCTGAAGCTGGAGGGTTCCTGTTGCCTGCCCGGAACCTCGACTTATAACATCTAGAAACAGTTACGGCCCACTGAAAATATAAACCTATTTAGTGTCTTGTTGATTACAATTTACGTTTATTTTATTTTACATGATGTGTCCTGTGTCTCTGATATTGTCCACAGTGATTGGGCATGTATATATACAATATATCGATTTGATAAGCTATATGTGACCTTAATGTTAGATTGTTAATATAGACACAAGTTGTTAATGATGTTCAAAACACTTACAAAATTCTGTTAATATGTCAACACAAACAAACAACTTCAAAAATTAAAGGTCTTCAAGACGTTTAATTGGGTAGAAAGTCGTTAAAGTTCACGGCGCCGATTGGGAAAACACGAAAATTATACCGAAGTTAATTGTGAAGAAAATTGGTGTTTTAAAAAAAATACGACGACATTTTATTTGACCGGTTAAGATTATTTTTGATTAATTTATTTATTTAGTTACAACGGAACCCTTACATAATTTCTTTTTTTGCCCATCTCTTTGTACATAATAACTTTTTATATATGTACGTATAGCCACGCCATGTGGGATGTTTATAAATCCGTGGTTACTGACCGTAAGATTCGATTGTTCATTTGTCTTCCCATCTGCTGGCGGTTGTGTATCCTAATAATAATACATGTTTGTGATAGTATTAACGAATTACGAAAAAATACAAGGAATTAATTAAAAGCTGGGATCATTTGTATGCATCACACTTGTTTAATTCGTATAATATTCGCACGCTACTACGCGACTAACAAACATTGAGACGACATGTCGAAACTCTTTATGCATTATCACCAACGTCATAATCGTTAATTAAACCTATTTATAGATGCATTGCAAATACAATAAATATAGGTACTTTGACATAGCCTTATGATGTTAGGAAGCTGTACTTGATTCCACTGCCAGTATGTCCAAATACATAATCCGTTGGCTCATTGGGGTGGATAAGGTTAAGCAAGTCAACGCTATACTGGAAGTCACTAATGGAATGGTTTTAAAAATATGGACAACCTACCACTATTTAGTGTAACGCCCAGATTATGCATACTAAGCTACTCACTCAATATTATACGCTGATAAAAGCGAGAGGCACTAAATAAATACATGTATACAATAAATGTCTACTATTAATCTGAAACTATTTAAAAATTTTACGAGAAGTATCCGAAAAATAAAAAAAAATGTAAACATCCCTTTGACTGACCTGATCAGCGAGGTCGTATTTAAATCAACACAACGTTCGACTTGCGGTGCGACAACATCACACGGGGTCATTACCCTTAATCAGCGGACCTCGCGGTCAGCAGACGTGGTGCATCGTGTACATAGTGAGAAAACACCTTAAAAATTCCCGTGGCTAAGCTATTGATCTGATTGATCTAATTTTTATTGTATAGCCTAAAACTGATAAACTTAATAATAGGTGGTTTTATTTAATGCTTCTAGGTTTTATCAAACTTGTATAATTAATCAAAAGTTGGTCTTGATTTTAAAATGCACTTTACTGAAAATCATAAATTTTATTAGGCAAAACAAACACTTCATAAATATAATATGTAGTTATGAAAAGCTTGTATATTTATATCTCTAGAAGACAATATAACAATGTAAAGACACACGATTTTCAATTTGAATAACTAATGTGCTAACCAAAGTTAGCTTATTATTTATTTGAATTGTATAATTTTTATTTAATGAATTTGTATTATTTACGTGGTTTGTAATAATGAGATCACATCTAGGTGTAAGATGTATAATCTTCTCGGGCGTTACTCTTCAAAATTATATAATATTTTGAGAGTTAATATTGATTATTTCCGACCTGGTTATTGTTATTATTAGGCGGTGCTTGATAAATAGTTATATAGTTAGTATTATTCTGGCCATTTCCGATGTTTATTCCGCCCGGTTGTACTGCTGGGTCGTAGGTTGATCCTTGGGATGGTCCTTGCGGTGGTCCATGGTGTCGTCCATGGTGGTGTCCACGGTGATGTCCAAAAGGAGGTCCAGGCGGTGGTCCATAAAATGCGTCGGGAGGTGGTCCATGGTGATGTCCAGGGGGTGGTCCATAAAATGCGTCGGGAGGTGGTCCGTGGTGATGTCCAAAGGGAGGTCCAGGGGGAGGTCCATAGTAATTTCCAAAAGGAGGTCCAGGCGGTGGTCCATGGTGATGTCCAAAGGGAGGTCCAGGGGGCGGTCCTGGGGGTGGCCCAGGGG
Organism: Calycopis cecrops; assembly: GCA_001625245.1. Classification (NCBI taxonomy): domain Eukaryota; kingdom Metazoa; phylum Arthropoda; class Insecta; order Lepidoptera; family Lycaenidae; genus Calycopis; species Calycopis cecrops. Next base: position 25,170 of record LUGF01000254.1, read on the forward strand.
GTGGCCCATGGTGATGATGTCCAAAGGGTGGTCCAGGGGGTGGTCCACATGGTACAAGGATTCTGAAATTAAAAATATTATTGTTAGTTCTTATCAGTAGGTACACGAAATCAGGAGAAAGTGTAAGGGGTTAGTCTTGTTATTCGGAGCCGAACTTAGCCTTAAAACTTAGTGACATAATATCTGCTCACATTATGAAAGTGTGAAGTATTAGTTTTGACGTCACAAATTCCCCGGCTCTATAGGGGTCAGATGGCCACAACACACAATGAACACAACATATTTATAACTCATCTGGGTTGCCCTACTTTATCCTTTCTTTGTGTCAACAGATTTTAAACATCAGACTTAGATAGATATTAATATGCATCATTTTTAACGCGTACTGGAATTAAGTCTCTAATTATTATATTATTATAGCTTAAATAATTAATCAATCAATCAGATAGTGGTTAAAACCAGTACCTAATTACTAGAAAATAATACCATTTAGAAATAGGGTTAGAATATTTTAATGTCTATATAAAATGCCACGTGCCACGCTGCAATAGTCGGTAGTAGGTAGGTAGGTAACTTAATTAAAGACGTCTTACATAGTAAGTATATAACGAGGCAGATATCTTGGCCATGTTTTTTAAACGGGGGACGTCAGCACCGCTGACGTCAACAACTTCACGACGATGCTGGTCCATGGTAGGTTTTGATATATATTATATCTACTAATCAATTAATTTATATTCTTTATTATAATAAAAAATATAAAACTAACTATATCAGTGGGTAATCCCACTGATATAGCTAAAAAAGTAGTCAAGTATTTAGATACGAATCCAAATGTAGATAATCAAGTTTTGACAGTGTTTAATTAATAAATGACATAATTTAATTCAAATGCCAATCCTACTAATATTATAAATGCAAAATTCTATGTATTTTGTTGTATGTTTTTTATTCTTTCAGCCTAAAAGTAATGTTCAGTTAATGGATTTTATTATTCTTATTACAGTAACAGGTTATAATCTGAAATAACATTAAAATATATTTTTTGGATTAAATGTATTACTTCGGGATATATTTTACGTGACGAAATCGTGGGCCTCGTCTATTATTAATATATATTATACAATACTAGCTGCGCTCCGCGTGTAAATATCGAGATGAAAAAAAGTCAATTCTCAGACCAATATGCACACAAAATTTAATGTGAATCCGTCGAGCCGGTTCGGAGAAACATGGTAACTGACATTGTTACATGAGCATTTTTATACTATATATGTACTACTATATAGAGATTTTACTCACCCACAAAACGGTATTGCTTCATTTTCTATTAATAAACTACACAACAGCACAATCACTAATATCTCTTTCATTGTTAAGGCGTCACTTGTATTTCACTGCTATTTACTCTCTGGTGTGCTTTGGTTTTGTGATAAAGTTTGTAGAACTTGTATTTATATGTGTGACACTTATCTGTTACATTGACGTAAGTTCAACGGGTCAAATGAAATTTACGAAGATATGCAAAAAATATTTAAGTATCAAATCAATTGAAATCAAATATACTTTATTGTGCATATTACAAAAAAAAAATATTAAAATAAGTAACATTAAAAAGTAATTAACTAATACACACAATGGCGGCCTTATTACTTGGACAGTAATTTCTTCCAGGCAACCATCGAAAAAAAGGACATACTCTTAAATTGAGGTAAGGTGGCGCAAAACAATAATATGCAATGTATCACAAATACACAGAATTAGGATACTATAAGATATGTACATTAATACATACAATTGTATACACATACATACACATACACACATATACAATAGAAAATATATATACATATTCATATACACATACATATTCAGATACACAAACTACATACTTTACATACATAATATACGGACATGAGACGAAATATTAAACGTGGCAGTTTATATAATAGTTTTTTAACAAAGTTTTGAAATTATTTAAACTTTTAGCGCGTTTTATATTACTAGGCAGAGCGTTCCAAAGAGTAATAGCCTTAACAGTGAAAGAAGATTTGAAGAAATTAGTATGGTGGATAGGGATGCTTAAGAGAAGATTAGAAACAGATCGCAAATCCTTACTCGCAATTTTGCGAAATTCAAATTTTTCCTTTAGATATGAAGGAGTTCTAGGGTCGTACAGGATTGAGTATAAAAGAGAAAGAGTTCTAAAGTTGCGGCGTAAACGGATAGGTTCCATTCGAGCCATTCGAGACGAGATCGGTATTCTGAAATATGTTCAAATTTACGCACACCATAAATGAACCTTATGGATAGATTTTGCAGTCGCTCTAATTTATTTAATTGTTCTTCCGTTAAATTAATACAGCAACTATCCGCATAATCTATCAATGATAAGAGTATAGATTCAGCAATTGATATTTTAGTCGGAATAGGGAGCAAATTACACAGTCGCTTTATACAGTGCCACGCAGAAAAGACCCTTCTCTTACCTCTTTATTAATATATAAATATAATATATAAATATATAAATATTTAAGTAATATGTTTACTAAGGCTACTGTGATTAGTTGCAGAGGTGTAAAAAAGTCATCGATGCTTTATTATCACAAGAAGAACTTCAAAAACCTATGTGCTATCTCTGACCAGTAGATGAAGTTTACTCTTACGAACAAACGTGAAGCGAAATGTGCAAAAGAGATGACGATATAAGCGCCATAAAGCGTTACGACGTGGATTATGTGTTTCCCACGATTTTGCTTCTTATTTTTTTATATAGTGGCCACCACAAACATTTTTACTTAAATAAATTCTAAAATTCATCCAAACTCTTTATCCTCCACCATTATTATCCTATAATTTACTAGTATCAAAAAAGTACACAAGTAAGGTTCTTATAAATACTTAAATAAAGGTATTCTTTACCTTTTTATTTATAAACAATCACAGTAACACGCCTAAGGTAAAGAAATCAATAAAATATTTACAAAGACGTGTATTTACCGCTATGTCTTTTTTCCGCAAAATGTTTTTACTGAAACTTCTAACATTTTCATAAACTACTTTATACAAATTTATATGAACAATAGGTTCTATGGATTACAATATCTTATCCATGAGGATTGATCAGACACGCGGACACGTCTCACCGGTAGGTACTAAATGAATTATGCTTGTACAGCTAACAAAAAAAAACTTAGGCAAAAATATATTTCGGCTTCAGTGTGGTGTGCATGGATGACATCAGTACACTGTAGTGAACTACCCGGTAAATAGACGATGACGGAGGAGTTTGGACCGAGTTAATGCGTTATCTGCAATAACAAAAGTAACAAAAAATAAATTAAAATGAAATATTAACTCTGTTTCACTCAGCCATGCAGTGTATTATCATTAAAAATAATCGTTGTATACATATTTTAACATAAACAAAGACCTACGTATGAGCTATTCCTAGAATAAATCGGGTTTGCCTAAAGTTATAAACCATCTCGTTTATATGTCAATCATATATATATTATATGTCAATATATATGTCATAAATTAATACATTTTCGCGATAATTTCGTAGTATGTAAACTCAAGCGAACTGATAACTTAAAGATGTTGACAGTGTTAATAGCAAACTGATTCGTCACAAGAGGACTAAAAATATATATTTATGCGCAAGACATCTTTAATATCCTAATACATTACTGTAATTGTATTAACCTTTGGCATACAACATGGGGTTATTTTAACCTCAGCTCCAGAAAATACGACGATTTATGAGTAATAATCGATGAATTAACATTAAAATTTCCATTAGCTGGACGGTAAACCTTGTCGCATCGACTCGTGTTCTTAAGTCAGTGCTGAAAGAACTGCTTTCAGGTATACACGTGCGTTTATCGGGTCTCTGATGTTTTTAACCGCACTTTGTTTACCCTGCTAATTACAGCAATGTATTAGGATAATATAGATGTCTTGCGCACAAATATATATTTGTAGTCCTCTTGTGACGAACAGTTTGATATAAACATTGCCAAGATAAAAAAATAACAAACATTTATCTTTAATTTATCAGTTCGCATATTGCGAATATTAATGTAAACTAATTTTTATATAACAGACCACGCGTTGCATGAAAACTGATGAAACGAAATCATCTCCTATTTTTCCTCCTTTAGATAAAAGAGCTACGGGCAACGCGGAAACCGCACAAAACAAAAGACTTAAATTACAGTGATTGCTTGCTAAAATTACCATATTAAGTTGCTAAGTATATGTTAATAACGCCAATTTATTAAATTGAAGTACAAAATTAGTGTAAAGTACGCTACACCTCCCATTATAAATAAAATTTGAAGCAAGACATTTTAGCAATTAATACGTAAAATGTGATCACTCAATTTGCTTTCGTAAATAATAAGAGCCTTGTATTTAGAATGTATAAATTATAATATTTCAACAAATCAACGAATTTCCGTTATGCCTGAGTGTCTTTCAATGATAAAGAAGCCTCATTTTGGGCCGGCACGACCCGTGAGGTACCTCTCGCTCACACGAGACCGGTGTAAAGTCAAAACCTGACCCCATTGCACGGTTCCAACGTTGTAGTAGGGACTTTTCAAAGGCAGCCGGACCGTCCCCAAGGAGGAGAAGCCTGGCCTTTTTGGCTGAATTTGAGCTTTTTATAGGGTACCCCCTATAAACAAGCAGTCGGAGCCATTTTCATAACTACCGACGTCCATAGACATCCGCTTAGAGGCTATACTGATGCGCTGCCCTCATTTCTCCCCCCACCTCTATGGGCCACCGGCTACTTACACACCGCACGAAACGCGACAGCACAGCTGTCACTTCACGCCGGTCTCGTGTAAGCGAAAGGTACCTCCCCGGTCGTGCAGGCCCAATTCAGCGGCATGCAAGTATGCAGTGTGGCACTACCTCTTACTAAAATTGTGTAGCAATTATGTATTTATGCGGACGTCTGCGGGAGTCGGTAGTCACCTTAAAGGACCGACTGCTCATCTTCATCAGCCGGAGGACGTCCACTGCTGGACATAGGCCTCCCCATAGAGCGCTATGGAGATTCCGACTGCTCGTTTGTCCTTTATAGATATAAAAATAAAT